>CAJNJA010001393.1:0-18341 GCA_905231915.1 Symbiodinium necroappetens | reverse complement strand
AATAAAATAAAATAATAATAATAATAATAGGAATGCCAAACACCCCAAACCCCCTTAACCTTCAACCCCAAAAAACCCTAGAACCCCACACCCGAACACCCCAAACCCTCATAGTATCCTTATAGATCCCTTGAAAGGACCCTCATAGTACCCCAAACCAAACCCTGAAAACTACGGAACCCTATAACCCTCAACGCTAAACCTTAAACCCTAAACCTTAAACCCAAAACCCGAAAACCCCAGAGCATAAAAACTCCAAAACCCACGAAACCCCAAAGCCCTGCCGTCTTTGAGGCACCCGGCCGACCGTTGATCGGTCCTTTGCTCGGGGCCTCGAGTTTAGGGGTTTTGGGTTTTGGGTGTCACAGTGTCGGGTTAATTCTGAGTTTAAATGTCTCAAGGTTTAGGCTTTAGGGTTTAGAGATTAGGGCATGTTGGGGGCTTAAGGTGAGCTCATTATTCTCTGTTCTGTTTACTATTGTGGTCCATGGTGTTTATGATGTTGATACTGTGCTGTGTTTTCTCCTTATTATTCTGATTGTTCTGGCTCATATTTCTTCTAGTATTAATTGCAATAATCAGAATATAATTGCTACTAGAATTAGTGTTCCTGCACGTACTGACAATATTATTGCTGTTGTTAGTAATAGTTGTGTTTTTTGCTGTTGTCACTTTTACAACGAATAGTAAAAAAAATAACACTAATTGTTGTTGCTTTTTTTTCAATTTGAGCATTACTTCTTGTTGATGCTATTTTTATCATTATTATCATAACATTTTTGTTAATTTATTCTTCCGGTTAATACGATTAGGATTATGATTATTATAAACTGCACTACAACTATTACTATCAATGTTGATAACACTATCTCTACAACTAATCTACCACCACCACCACCACGACCACCACCACCGCCACCACGACCACAACCACCACCACCACCACGACGACGACTACAACTGCTGCTATCATACTAACAGCAACATGAACAATACTACTTATACATATTGTTTGATGTTATTACTGTTATACTCGTAGTATTCGTATCCTGGTTCTTGCTAAACATATTACGATTAGTAGTAGTATCATGGTTTTCGACATTGTTTATTGCCGGTATTACACGAGTTCTACTATTACTAATGTAACTTTTGGCATTATTGTTATTATTATCATTGCTATTGTTGCTGATATTTCCTGATTGGCATTTACACTGTCTATAGAAACAATTACCTACACAGTAGAAAGTAAGGTTTCTGTAATAGGAAATATTATTAAGTATGGTCCGGGTAAGTATCCCCCCTACAGGCTCTTAGGGCACTTTGGTGTTCTGTAAGGCTGACTAGGAGGAGTTTCAGGGTGCAAGCGTCAACTGGAGACCTTGCCACAACCCTCAACCCTAAGCCGTGACTTATGTAATTACCCATAGGCCCCTAAGTAGTTCCTTTTTGGGATGACCCTAAAGGATCCTAAATATAAGCCACAAAAGGAACTACTTGGGAGCCTATGGGTACATCCAGCAAATCTCACCCTGAGGCCCTGAAGGTTCCAGCACTCAAAGAACGGTTTAGGGTTTAGGGCCAAATGCTGTTCTACCTTGTACATACGCGGTCTAAGCTTAATCCGTCGCTCTTGGAAACTTAAAGAGCTTACCCATAGGCCCCTAAGTAGTTCCTTTTTGAGATTACCTTATAGGATTCTAAAGATAAACCCCAACAAGGAACTACTTAGGGTCCTATGGGTAGGAGCAACCCTGAGTGCGGGAGCCGTCATCGCAGGTATGGCTGCAGCAGCAGCATCTCGAAGTACAACTGGCGCTGGAGGTCGGAGGTTCTCTGCACGGTTTAGGGTTTAGGCCTAAACCCTAGAACCCTAAACCCTAAACCCTAGAATCTAAACCCTGGAACCTAAGCCCTAAACCCTAGAACCTAAACCCTAGAACCTAAACCCTAAACTCTAAACCCCGCAAGCCCGAAACCGCCGGGCTTTGACTGACCCTAGGCTTCCAAGGACCGTATAGTTAGGGCCCTAGACCCCTTAAGGACCCAATAATCGGGTCCCTGGAAGGCTTGGGTGAGGTTTAGGGTTGGGGCTCGGGCACGAGGAGGGACTCGGAGCTGGTGAGCTGGGTTCAGGGAACCCTAAACCCTACACCCTACGGTTTCGGCTTTAGGGTTTGGGTTTCGGGTTTAGGGTTTAGGGCTTAAACCACGAAGGCTTCTCTAGTCAATATAGGCCCCCTATATGGGTAGTTCTCTAAATTTGGGTCCCTTTTTCGGTCCAAAATATAGTACGGCACCCTTATAAAAGGGCCCTAAAAAGGAACTCCTATTTTAGAGAACTGCCCCTATACTCCCTGGTTAATAGTAGGGAATGGAGGAATGGGTTTTTGGGACTACTATAGGGGACGTTAAGGGACTATAACGAGATCCATGCCCCCATTCCCTACTAAGAACCAGGGGGACTCGGGAATTCCGACCCTCCGGAGACCAACCTTCCAACAGCCTAAGCCCCAGAACCCCTAAACCCTAAACCTGAAACCGCCACAATGAGGACTCGAAACCATGAAACCCAAACGACAAACCCTAAGTAACTAAGGAATCCTAAGCCGCTTGGGCTACGGCACATACTGTTGATGATTTAAATCCTTAGCATTACCTCAAGGACCCTCTACTATAGGAAATATGGCTAACCGTTTCCGGCTCTATCCCTAAACTCCAACGCCTAATCCCGGGATCCGACCCTTGGATTCCTCTGCTGTTGTTTGTGGGGTTTAGGGCTGAGGGTTCAAGGGTTGGGGGTGTAGGGTTTAGGGTTCAAGGGTTGGGGGTGTAGGGTTTAGGGTTCCTGGGTTGGGGCTGTAGGGTTTAGGGTTCAAGGGTTCGGGGCGTAGGGTTTAGGGTTTAGGGTCCACGGGTTGGGGGCTTGTAGGGTTTAGAGAGATAGCTAAGACTACGGAGCCTAAAGAAGGGCACTATTGATGGCTTCTAGGGGGTCCCTACAGCGCCCGTACGATTGAACGGATTGAACGGTCTTGGTACGCGAAGCCTTGTAAATGAATGAATAGAATAAGGTGTTGCGTTAAATGCTGCAACCACCACAAGGAAACGGTAGCAACAAAACACACCCACGCACAAAGTTCCAAATATGTACAGGTTCTTCCGGCCCCTTTATAACCCTAAACCCTAAACGTTAGAGTCGCGTTTCCCCCCAGACTTTTCTGAGCGCTGTGCTGCGTCTGGGATAAGTCTGGCGGGCATGGGCCGCCGGAGCAGAAGATGTCGGCCCCAAAGGGGATCTACGTAGACCTTAATAAGGGTTCTAACAAGGGTTATATATATATATAGGGGTTTAGGGTTTAGGGTTTCAGCACCCCCCAGCGGTATTAGACCCGGGTAGTGTTTTTGGGCTTGCCTTATAGTTCCTTACTGTAGCATCCTAACCATAAAGCAGCCCTACGCTGGTTCCCTGTTGGGGCTTTCTATGCAGAAATGATCATTCTCGTAAACCCTTTACTGGATTTCTGAACCCTATAGATTAAACCCTAAACCCTAAAAATACAAAAAATGTAAAACTGCAGCCAGCAAGGACCCAGTAAATCCTAAACCCTCCAGGCAGGTTGATGTTCCGTGAAAGGCTCTAAGAAGCCTTGCGTGGAGGATCAGGGACTTAGTAAGGTTTACCCATAGGCCCCTAAGTAGTTCGCTTTTTGGGATTACCTTATGAGGTTCTAGATATAAGCCACAAAAAGGAACTATTTAGGGGCCTCTGGGTAGGGTTTGAGGTTTAGACTGTTTACACCCTCAACTGGAGTTACAAGTATGTATTATAAACGTAGCTATTTTACATATGACTCCAGTTACTAAGTCCCATGATGGTCATGATGGTTCCTGATTAGAGGCTCCTTAGGCAGACTAGAGGGGTAAAGGGGGTTCTGTGACATGCCAGAACGCCCAGATGACAAACACCCCTAAACCGTAAGCCCTACACCCCTATACCGTAGAACAGCTGCTTAGGTTCATGGGTTGCTCACCCAAGTGCATATAATTAATCCTTTAAAGGAAACCCTAAACCCTAAACCCTAAAATTAATCCTTTTGAAGGGGACCTCATGGGGTAGAACAGCCTTAAGAAAGATATACCGATACCCATAGGCCCTTAAGTAGTTCCTTTTTGTGGTTTATGTTTAGAATCCTATAAGGTAATCCCAAAAAGGAACTACTTAGGGGCCTATGGGTATTTTCCGATCGCAATCTGAAACAATGCGGGACTTTAATCTGCAGCCCCCCCACAAGATCAAACCCACGACACACAGGCCCTCAGATGTTTAGGGCTTAAGTTGTGTTCGGTTTCTACGGGTACTGGCAAGGGGTCTCACTCTGGTCCCCTACAACACACTGAAAAGTAGCAGCTGAACTTGCCAAACTAACACTTCCCACAACCATACCTGAACCCTAAACTGTGCACCCTGCACCCCTTCGCATACCCTGCAACCAATGAGCCCCCCAGGAGGCGTCCATCACAGAACTGCTGCCTCTTACTGTACAGAAGCGGAACGACATTCAGGGTGGGCCAGGAAGAACAACATGGTGGACACTCCAATGCCCCTTTATGCGGGGACCTGCATAACGGGGCCCTCAACCCTAAACCCTAAACCCGAAACTCTTTTAGAGTTTGAGGTTTTTAGGGTTTAGGGTTTAGCGTTTAAGGAGGACTTTTAGGGTTTCGGAAGCTTCGCAGGTATGCACAAGTACACTGAAACGGGCTATGCTAACTATCGATCAAGTCCCCCAGTCCATTATGCAACGACCTGGCCGTAGTCCACTACGCAAGGACCCGGGATTACAAATTTCAACAAGCTCCGCCTCACGAAGGCTGTGCTGCGCTGATTCTGGGCGGCTTGACCATAGAACTTCATGGCACGCCTCCATACCCAGAGGCCCCTACGTAGTTCCTATCTGTGGTTTATATTTAGAATCCTAGAAGGTAATCCCAAAAAGGAACTACTTAGGGGCCTATGGTCGCCCTGTATCAGACCCCTGTACACACATTCTGACAAGTGTAGAACATCTAATCTAGCCACTGGTTAATCAACCCCCTCGCGATATAGGGCTAATAGCAGCGGGGCCCGTGAAGAAACGGGATCCATGAATCAGGGGTCTACCCATAGGCTCCAAAGTAGTTCCTTTTTGGGATTACCTTAAAGGATTCTAAAAAAATAAACCACAAAAAGGAACCACTCAGGGACCCATCGGTACATTTCCTGCAAGGGATAGACCCTAAACCCTAAACCTGGTACGGGGTTTGGGCGAAAGGCTTGAGGGTTTGGCGACCTGGAGGAAGACCAAGCCCCCGCCTGTTTCGAGTTCAAGCATTGGCGTGGGTTCAATTACCCTAACCCTCAGCATCAAAATAGCCCAAAAGCCTTATATGATAGGGTCTTTGGGCCCAAAAGCCTTAAAATATGAGTCCTTTGAGGGTAAGGGTAAGGGTCCATGTACCCTAACAGTATATACTTTGGCCCCAAAGTACCTAAATAGGGACTACTTTAAGGCCAAAGTATATACTATTTGGGCACATGGACCCTTAGGGTTAGGTCTTAGTGAGCAACGACGGAGGCGAACCCCTGCACTAGCACTAAATGCCGGAACCACCTACTGACAGCTCCGTGATGGGCCCTAAACCCTAAACCCTAAACCGTCAGGCTAAGCCCGCAGAATGCTGTTCGCTCAGTCCACAAACTCGAGATGTAAGGCTTTGAGACTATGCCTCCCCGGGTTTAGGGTTTATGAAGGTGCTGCAACGAATGCACAGATGAGCCGTAAGCCCTATAAGCCCCAAACCCAACCTAAAAAACCCTAAACCCTCAGATGTGAGCTTCGGAAACGCGGGAACCCCAATGTTGAGCCCGAAGCCCACTACATCTTGGTAGCACCTTCAAGGGTAGTTCTCTAAATTTGGGCCCATTTTGAGGTCCTAGTTATCAGGGTGCCGTACTTTCTTTGGGACCTCAAAAAGGGTGACCCTAATTTCGAGAGCTAATCTAGAAGGATCCTGGATCCTACAATAAGGCACCCTGACGTTTATGAATTCCCTCAGTCTTGCAACACGAGCTTAGGTTCCCAGCATACGTCATTCGGAGACCCTAAAACCCTAAACCCCTTAAACACCCAACCCACAGTTTAGTAGTTTGGGGTCGTCCGTAAGCTTCCGGTAATATAGAAGCCGGAGTAATTGGCAATACCATTCCAGGGGGTTCCTTAAGTATACATGCATAATAAAATATAACTCTATCAGTAGTATCATGTTTTGGTGTGTTTCTGACTTTATTGTTCTATTGTTATTATTATTACTGCTTGAATTATTTATTAATTCATCTTATTATTACTATCATTATTCGTAGTAGTATCATATATATAGACAATATCATTAGAAGTATTTTCATTATTAGTAGTATCATCTAACTCTATGGTACCATATGCCCAAGGAGACCCCGTTACACTTGTGAAAGCCCCTCTGCCCGAGGGATTGTCTGTTCGTGAGGGTGGCAAGCAGACGAGGAAGGATCCCATCACTCTAAACCCTACACCCCAAATCCTAAACCCTAAACCCCAAACCCTCAACCCCAAAACCCAAACCCCTAAACCCAAAGCCCTAAACCCTAAAGCCTCAACCCCAAAACCCTAAAACCCTAAACCCTAAAACCCTAAAGCCTAAACCCTAAAACCCTAAAACCCTAAACCCGAAGCCTTAAATGATGACCTGAGACCCCTGATCAATCAAGCCCCCATCCTTGGCTCAGCTCTTGAGCTGCTTGAACCCCAAACAACCGACCCTGTTTAAGACGTTTTATGGAAATCTCTAGGGCTTTGGGTTTAGGGTTTAGGGTTTAGGGCTTACGGTTTAGGGCTTAGGGCTTAGGGTTTAGGGTTTTGGGGTTAGGGGTTTAGGGCACAAAACACCTTCATGTTTAGGATTTAGGGCTTACGGCTCCTTCGGTACACCCCAGGAACTGTGAGCAAGCCCCCGATCATGCGGCAGCTTGTCTGCGGAATGATTGACGGAATGTCGGCAGAAAGGGATCTGCATACCGAGATGCTTGGAAAAACCCACCCTAAACCCTAAACCCTAAACCCTAAACCACCACATCTCGGCCGCAGGCTCCCCGTTTCAAAAAAGAAGGTCGAGAGAACCAGAAGCCATCAAGGAGCTTAGTAAATCTCTTGCCTAGAAAGCTTTCTCCTCAGAGCTTTTCAGCTGTCCGGGCATGATCCTTCGCTTCTGACTTCGCTGGCACGGAGCGAGTCCTTTCAGTGTCCTGCCTGAACTCTGCGACCAAAGCCTAAACACTACGGTTGAGGATAGAAATCGTGCATGACCCATAATAAGGAACATACCCATAATTCCCATAGTTTAGGGTCCTTAAGGTCATGCAGGAATTAAATCATCAACAGTAGCAGCCCTAAGCCCTGTAGACCCTACCTGCATCCGCAACCCCTACGAAATAGTAGGTCATGACCGCTTAATTATAGGGTCTAACCCTTCAAACGGTAGGGTTTTGGGATACCCAGGTAGACCCAAAACCCTCAACATCTTCCCTAAACCCTAAACCTGAAACTTAAACCCTAAACCCTAAACCTTAAACTTAAACCCTCAACATCTTCCTTCGGGAAGCTTCCAACCCTCTCGAACCCAGACCCCCCCCCTAGGCCGGAAAGGTTGGGCTTTAGGGGTTTAGGCTTTATGAGGGGGATATAGGGTTTAGAGGGGTTCATGAGGTTTAGGGTTTGGGTTTAGGGTTTAGGGCGGTTTAGGGTTTCAGGTTTAGGGTTTAGGGCTTTAGCCCTAAACCCTACAACCCTAAACCCTAAACCCTAAACCCTAAACCTTTAAGGTTTTAGGGAACCCGGCAAGTTCCCAAATGGACAATGGGTCGTTCTCGAACTTAGGGTCCCCCTTTAGGGTCCTTTGCATAAGGGTGGCGTACTGTTTTGGGGACCTACCACGGTTTGAGGTTTAGGGGTTTAGGGGTTTAGGATTTAGGGGTTAGGGTTTAGGGGACTCCAAAACTAGAGAACATACCCACATGCTGACCCGAGACGTTTCGGGAGACCGGTTTCGAAGCCAAGGCCCGGCAGGGAAGCGTGCACAACTTCGACAGGCTGTACACAGTGTTGGCCTATATTAAAAATGATCATTTGTGTATCCTTATTGGGCTTTACTACAACAAAACTGTAAATTTGCAGCCAACAAGGACCCAGGAAGTGTAGGGTCTAGGGTAGGGGATATTTGGGGTAGGGATTAGGATGGTTGAGGGTTTGGGGGTTTAGGGGAACAATCTCGGAAACATGGAAAACTGCTGCGACCTCGTGGCGAATGACTGGCAGGCCCGAACCTTAACCAGACCTTTAAGGACTGGGTTTGGGGTTTAAGGTTCAGGGTATAGGGCTTAGGGTTTAGGGTTTAGAGGTACTTCTAGTCACTCTAGTCCCTTAAAAGCTCGGCTTTTGTGGCTTTGGGCTGATGGTTTGGATTTGCGGGACAGAATCCAGAAAGCGTTTCAGCAAACTCGAATGAGGATAGTTCCAATCCCAAAGCGTCCTACGGTTGATGATATAAATCCTGCATCACCCACCATAAGGAATATACCATAATTCTCATACTTTAAGGGCCTTAAGGTCATGCAGGATTTATATCATCAACAGTAGGTACTGTTATAGGGGATAGTTTCCCAAATCATAATAGCTCGGGCTTAGGATCCTAAGAGTGCGGGTAGTAGTAGTAGTAGTTGAGAAGCACATGACATGATGATTACGCGGTTGATGGTAGTTGGACCCTCAAGGCAAGTGCTGTGGCAAAAAACTAAACCCTAAACTACGGTTGATGATATAAACCCTGCATTACCCGGAATAAGGAATATGCAATAATTCCCACAGTTTAGGGTCCTTATGGTAACGCAGGATTTAAATCATCAGCAGTATGGGCCAGAGCTTTTTCATGAACCTGGCTTCCTCAAACCACGAACCCAAATTAATGTAGATCCCTGATCAGTGCACGTTCTTCTTTTCGGGGGTGTAGGGTTTAGGGTTTATGGGCCTTAATTCGGGACGATGAGGACGCCTATCGCAGTCCTTGTTAAGGCAAGCGACTTCCTAAATCAGCCTACACCCTCTACCCTATACCCTTAAAGCAAACCCTAAGGGACCAGGTACCCAAATAGCATATACTTTGACCCCACTATAGGTACTGGGACTACTTTAAGGCCAATGTGTATATACTATTGGAGTACATGGACCTTAAAGCAAAGGCAAAGACACCCGCAAGGATGGCTTAAACCCTAAACCTAAACCCTATACCCTACACCCTAAACCCTAAACCCTAAACCCTAAAACCCTAAAACCCTAAACCCTAAACCCTAAACCTTTCGTGCGAGCAAGGGACTGCCAGTCAGACAGCGGATGCCTCGAAGAGGCCCCTCTGGGTGCACCCATAGGCCCCTAAGTAGTTCCTCTTTATGGCTTATATTTAGAACCCTATAAGGTAATCCCCAAAAGGAACTACTTACGGGCCCCTCTGGGTGTAGTTTACAACTTCTGGGATCAGGGGGACCTGGTAGACGAGGTTCTTTCGTAACCAACCCTAGCCCCCCTATGGTCTAGGGTCTTAGGAATAAGGGGTTATAAACCCTGATGTAATCCCTGCTTTAGGTAACCCTAAACCCTAAACCCTAAACCCCAGGCCCAAGTGTATACTGTAAGCGTACAGGGACCACTAGGGGGGGTTCGAACCTCGGTTTCAGCCCGCTTCGTCACCTAGGCCCCTCTCTGATCCTCAAACCAGCGACTGGAGCAGAGCCATCCTAAACGCACTCTTTGTTTCTGCTAAAAGGGCATAGAGATTTAGGTCCAGGGATTGGGTAACTGTGGGGCTCTGGCGGTGTAGAGATGGCGGGATTTGGGGGTTAAAGCATGGAAGAAGCAAACCATGGGCTGTTGTGCAAAGGGCCTCAAATTGATGCGCAACCCAGAGAGCCCCAAGACCCCTTAAAAAAGAATACGCCTTATAAACCATAATATCTAAGGGCCCCCTAGAATTTAAGGCATATATTCCTTTACTTAAGGGGCCTTGGGTTTTCTGGGAAGGGGTCCGATGCTCAACTCTCTGCGGACACGTTGGCCACGCGACGTCTCGAAAAGAGGATCCAGAACCTCGGATCTAGCAGACGCCTGGCCAGTGGAGAATTCCACTTAGAGAGCCCAACATCACCCTTTAGGGATTAAGGTTTAGGGTTTAGGGATTCGGGTTTAGGGCCTGTAGGGATTAGGGTTTAGGGTTTAGGGATTAGGGTTTAGGGCCTTTAGGGACGCCTGGCCAGTGGAGAATTCCACTTAGAGAGCCCAACATCACCCTGACAAAATCCCCCATACTGGGATCTTCTTACCGGATTTTTTAACTTAAGTTACCATCATCAGGAAATCCCATTATTTACTGTAGATCCCAAAATGTATGGTATCTTAAACTGAGTTTCTTAACAAGAGCCCAGCAGAACTTGGCCGAATCTTCCCAAGTTCATCTTCAGCTGGAAGCTTCTTATTCAATCTCCTGGGTTCTTGTTCCCAGAGAACCCAATACCCCTTAAGTAAGGAATATGCCTTAAGTTATAGTGGCCTTAATATTAGGGTTTAAGGCATATTCCTTAATTCAGGGGCATTGGGCTCTCTGGGTTAAGGAGTGCAATTTAAGTTACCACAATATAGGGACCTATAGTAAACAACAGGGCTTCCTTATCATGGTAACTTAACTTAAACGCCTTAACAAGAGCCCAGTCTTCTCGAAACGCGAAGCAGCGTGGGCTCTCTGGCTCTGAAAAGTCACAATGAGACGATGCAGTGGCCACCCTTTTTGAGCTTTCGAGTCAGCTCCCTCGCTGAAGAGAAGCTCGTGACAGCTCCGGAGGCATCCAGCTTGATGAGCTCTTTGCCTTCACAGTGTGTGCGATCTAATCTAGGGTCCTAGAATAATTATCGGTTCTTTAGTAATTAGAATAGCTACCTATACTGTACCTTAGTATACTTAATAACGTTCTTGTCATCATTAGGTTCTTTATATAATAGAATAAGCACAGATACTGTGTTACACTTCATAACCTTCCTCTCATCCTTAAGGCCCGTAAATGACTCCTAGAGCCCTGGCGATGGCAATTCAGGAGTACATCTCGAGGACCCTCAGGATGCTGCGAACTCAGCAAAGCCAGGGACACCAATTATCAACGCCCTCCAGGGCTTTGGGTTTAGGGTTTAGGGCTTTAGGGCTTTAGGGTTTAGTGTTTAGGGCAATATAGAGGCTTTAATAATTAGAATAGGGTTTTGGGGTACATTCTAGTATAGTCATATTGATAAGGAGCCCCCAAAATAGTATTGACAATTATTTAGGTCCCCTGTACTTTTCTCATGCGTTCCATGGCCTCAAGCCAAGAACAAACCATGAAGGTTCAGCTATCTAAATGCACCCCGCCCGAATGCTACCTGATAAGCTAAAGTACCGAACTATTTCGCGAAAGCTGAAAACACACCGACGTTTTTTGCTTGGTGGAGGATGCAGGCCCTTTGCGACATCGGAAGTAGAATCAGCTTAGCACACCGTGGATCAGTGTACAGAAACCCCTATCAAAAAAAAGCCGTCCTATTTCATGCCATGAAGCCCTAAACCCTAAAACCCTGAACCCAAAAGCCCTTTAGGGTTTAGGGTTTAAGTGTTCACGGAGGGCTTACTCCGGAACTTGAAAGCCTAGCACCAAAGCATCATTAGAGTCTGAAACCCTGAACCCTAGAAACCCTCAACCCTAAATCCTAAATCCCTAAAACCCTAAACCATAACCCCTAAACCCCTAAACCTAAACCCCTAAACCCTAAGGTCGATTCAGGTCTGTGGTTGTTCACCTTGCGCTCAAACTTCCCACTCTTTCCGGCCCCTTGCAGGCTCCACAGTTTGGGTTTTAGGGGTTGAGGGTTTAGGGGTTTAGGGTTTTGGGTTTAGGGGGTCTGGGTTTAGGGGTTTAGGGTTTTGGGTTTAGGGGGGTCTGGGTTTAGGGGTTTCGGGTTTTGGGTTTAGGGGGTTTGGGTTTAGGGGTTTTGGGTTTAGGGGTTTTGGGTATAGGGGTTTAGGGTTTAGGGGTTGCATAGGCAGGGTACCAACCCTTTCAACAGACCGCGCATAGTCTCACATCCCAGCAGAAGCTCGCAAAACATAGTAAACTCCAAACCTTTCAAAGGGCCGTCAAAATAACATCCCTCTGATGATCCCGAACTATCCTGAACCAGGGAGAGGGATAGTTAGGGATGATTCTCTCGCACACGCTTCGTTACACTGCCAACTCCCTCAACATCTTAAACCCAAATCCTAAACCCAAATCCCTAAGTACCACACCACCTGATCACCTAGCCCCTACACTGCAGACGAGTGACTTCGGCTGCGAGACTTCCTGGGAACAACAGCTGAAATCGTAAGCTCGGAGCAGAAGACATGAGCGGGATTGATATTTTTGGGGGTTACAAGCTTAAACGCCAAACCCACCTTGACTTTTCCCATGTTTAGGAAAGCTCTATCAGGCTTCTGCAGAGCTTTCTGCGGCTTAGGGAGAACAAAGGGGTTTGGGTGAGTGTGTATAGGGATCCTTGAGAGTGATGTATGCACTTGGATTTTATTGTGAAGAGACTCCGAGTAGTAACAAACATCCTACATCGTGCACCGGAAAGGATGCAAAGGGTTTCGGCGTGTAAGGTTACGATTTGTGGAAATTCGTTTCGGTTTAGGGCTTGGGGTGTATAGAGTCTATCCAGAGAAATGTAAGTCGCTAATGGCCAGCGTCTTGGTTTTGAAGTACGTCGGTTGCTCTTCGTAGCGCTTCGGGACATTTGAAGACAATTTTCAAGGGGTGAGGGTTTAGGCTGCATGATTAACGTTAGGAATTGTCTTGCAGATTGGGGTCTGTGATTCAACATGCACACTTATTAGCTCAGGCCGTAGACCATAAACCCACAAATTGTACGCTGCCGCAGAGGGCCCAAAAGTCTGAAGAAGCTACTGGACAACGAAACGACTCCTGTGATGACATTATGAGCTAAGGCAAGCGGACGTCATCCTAAAGAAAACAGCACCGCCACCGCCAACCGCCGCCAGTACCAGCACCAGCACCGGCACCAGCACCAGCACCAGCAACAGCAACAGCCAGCACCAGCACCAGCAACAGCAACAGCCAGCACCAGCACCAGCACCAGCGCCAGCACCACGACTGCCGCCGCCGCCACCACCACCACCACCATCACCACCACCACAACCACTGCCGCTACTTGCACTAGCCTCACCACCCGCCACAGCGCAGCAGCAACAGCAACATAACAAAGATGATCACCGCCCAGCAATTACCCATAGGCTCCATAGTAGTTCCTTTTTGTGGCTTATATTTAGGATCCTATAAGGTAACCCCCAAAAAGGAACTACTTTGGAGCCTCTGGGTAAAGACAAGAGCACAGCCGAGGTGCTGAGCTTCCTCGCCAGATCTGACTGAAGATGTGCTTCCCTCCAATGCCTGGGTTCTTCTTAAAGGACTTAATTTAAGTGACCATAATAGGGATCTATGGTAAATGCCTGGGTTCTTGTTAAAGGACTTAATTTAAGTGACCATAATAGGCATCTATGGTAAATGCCTGGGTTCTTGTTAAAGGACTTAATTTAAGTTGACCATAATAGGGATCTATGGTACATGCCTGATTCTTGTTAAAGGATTTTTCATTTAAGTGACCATAATAGGGATCTATAGTAAATGATATGGTTTCCTTATTTATGGTAACTTAAATGAAATCGATAGTAAATAATATGGTTTCCTTATTATGGTAACTTAAATTAAATCCCTTAACAAAAACCCAGATGCATCAGCAGCGGAGGAGTAGCTGGAAAGCCGTGCATCAGCAGCAGAGACTCGACGGCCGCCCCATGCATCCGCGCCGGAGACTTGGCTGACTTGACCTGACTCACTGTTGGGGCTATTTAGGGTTTAGGGTTTAGGGTTTAGGGGTTTAGGGGTTTAGGGTTTAGGCTTTAGGGTTTAGGGATTTTAGATCCTTAATTACTGTGTTTTATATATGTTATAACATAAAAATGTAAACGTGTAGCCAACAAGGACCCAGTGACGACTGCCCCATGCATCAGCGGCAGAGACTTGGCGGCTGCCGAAGGCGTCCGCGGCGGAGACTTGACGCGCGCTCCTGAGCTCGGCGGCTTTGGGGTCTTTTACAGGCGTGGGCTTAAGGGTTTAGGGTTTAGGGAGTTCAGTTTGGGGTTTTTCAGGCGTGGGTTAAGGGTTTTAGGGCTTAGTTTGGGGCCTCCCAGGTGTGGGTTAAGGGTTTAGTTTGGGGTTCCCCAGGTGTGGGTTAAGGGTTTAGGGTTTAGGGCTTACGGTTTAGGGTAGATTGGATGAGGCACTTTGGGTTTGGAGCTTGATGTTGGTGTGAGCCATTGCCCTCTGTACCCCAAACCTCAGTAGGGCTTCAAAGTCTGTTACAGCAGCCTACGTAGAGCTCGGAAAACCCTATGGCTCCCTCTGGCTAGATGTTTATCTTCAACATATACTTGGACCCTATAGGTACTTAAATAGGACACCTAAAAGGCCAAAGCCCCCAACCCACCTAAACCCTAAACCCTAAACCCTAAACCCTAAACCCCTGAACCCTAAACCCTAAACCCTAAATTAAACCCTAAACCCCTAAACCCCTAAACCCTAAACCCCCCCTTAGACCTGAACCCCTAAACCCTAAACTCTGGAGACCTCTACCCCCCCCTTGAGCCTGAACTCCGAGCCCAAAACCCCGAACCTTAAAGACTTAACCCCGAAACCCAAAAAAACAAAATGATCCTAACCCTGGGTTTAGAGTTAAACCCCAAACCCTAGAGCCTAAAACCCTAAAGGGTTTAGGGTTTAGGGAGGGTTTCGGGTTTAGTAGACCCTAAACTGGCCCTAAACGGAACCCTAAATCCTACAAATGAGCCCACAAACCCAACCCAGCAGCCCTACAACACCCTAAACCCTAAACCCTAAGCCTCAAACCCTAACCCCAAACAGCTTTCGCCGATAGGCAGGCCGGTCATCGAGAGGGTCAGAGCTGGACTGGATCTTGCATTCTCCTCAGATGGGTAGGTTTCTCAATTTATGGTCCCGTTTAGGGTCCTTTTGGGTTTAGGGTTTAGAGTTTAGGGGACCTGGACCTAAAAAGGGCTACCCTAAACCATAGACCGTAAACCCTACTCCACCAACAAGAGCATAGACGAGCTGCCAAACCTTTGAGCCCCACTTCCTTGGCTTTAAAATGTTTCGGGCAAATGCCACCAAACAGCAGGTCATAAGTCCGCAATGACGGGTTATTGCCTTTAAAACAGCAGGTTTTCGGATCCACAGGTAGCCATTTAAACCCTAGGCACTTAACCCTAAACCCTGAATCCTAAAACCAAATCCCTAAGCCCCTAACCCTAAACCCTTGAACCCTAAACCCTACAGATAATCCTTGAACCCTAAACCCTAAACCCTTGAACCCTAAACCCTGAACCCTATAGATCCCTTTAAAGCAGGCCTTATAGATTCCTTTAAAGAAACTCTATCGATCCCTTTAAAGGAGCCTTAGAGATCCCTTTAAAGGAACTCTAAGACCCGCTGGTCGGGAGCCGAGCCGAGAGTCGCGTCTGATGTCATCTTGCACACGCAGCACCTGCGGGTTTAGGGTTTAGGGGTTCCTCTAAAGGGTACTACAAGGGTTCCTTTAAAAGGGTCTATAAGGGTTTATTAGGGGTTTAAGGGTTTAGGGGTTTGGGGTTTAGGAATTTAGGGGTTTGGGTTTAGGGGTTTAGGGGTTTGCGGGTTTACGGGTTTAGGGTTTAGGGGTTGAGGGTGTGTAGGGTTTAGGGTGCAATATGGCTAGTAATAACAGTACCCAGAGAGACCAATGCCCCTTAATGAAGGAATTTACGTTCAATCATAATATTTAGGGCCCCTATAATTTAAGGCATATTCCTTAATTAAGGGGCATTGGGTTCTGCGGGTTTTGGGTTCAGGCTTAGTGGTTTTAGGGTTGAGGGTTGAGCGTTTAGGGTAGAGAGTTTAGAGTTCAGGCTTATTGGTTTTAGGGTTGAGGGTTCAGGGTTTAGAGTTTAGGGTTCAGGCTTATTGTTTTAGGGCTTAGGGTTTAGAGTTTAGGGCTCAGGCCTGTTGTTTTAGGGTTTAGGGTTTAGGGTTTGGGGTCAAGGCTTCTTTGTTTAGGGTTTTAAGGGTTTTTTGAATTGATTAAGGCATTGGGCTCTGTAGGGTCTTCTGAGTCATAGGGGTACTATAGAGTCCTTAACTGAAGGAATGATGCCTCTAAGCAGAATAACAGTCGCTGTTTAGTTGGAGATGCGTTGCTTCCTTAAGGGTTGCCGGGATGTCTGGAGCAGGGAGGATGTGTGGCCTAGGTCACTTGGAGGGCCGGGGGGGGCAAACTAAGGGCACGGAGTTCTCAAGGTTAGCGCCTAGTTCGGGTTCATTGCTTTGTTTTGGGGGGGGTCTAGGGCCTGGCCTGGGGTTCAGGGTTTAGGGTTTAGGGATTTTAGGAGATGGGGCAGCTTAGGGGCTTAGAGTTTAGGATTTTGGGTTTGGGAGTTTGGGGGTTCCGGTGCTTTGCATTCGGGCTTTCTGCATCACTAGGTTGGTCCTTTAAAGCCTTTGAATTTTTTTTCGTAAGTAAGGCAGAACACGGTTCTCCGCGCAGTGGGGAGCCAATGACTCTGCTGATGAGAATTCCGAAGAAGTTTGAAGCCCAGACACGAACGTCACTAAACCCCTAAACCCTATATCCTAAACCCTAAACACCAACGTCACTGACCCCTAAACCCTAAACCCTATATCCTAAACCATAAATCCTAAACCCTAACCCCTAAACACTGAACTCACTAACCCCTAAACCCTCAGCGTAAAAGCGTACAAAAATGCCCTAAGCCGTATACCGAGACCCTGCCTCAAACCCCACACTTGCCGTTTTAAGGAAGGAACCGCCAAAAAGCAGGTTCTGCAGGGTTCAGGGTTCAGGGTTTAGGACGTAAGGTTTAACGGTTTAGGGTTTAGGATTTAGGGCAAAATTTAGGGTTCAGGATTCAGGGTTTACGTAGTGTCTAGGAGCCATGAACCCACTAGAGCTATAAGTAAATGTTGGAGTGGACTTATACTCACTCGGACTCCCATTAGCCTTACTTGCTGAGTCATGATCTTCCAACTCTAAAACCTAAACCCTGAACCCCTAAAGCCTTAAACCCCAAAGCCCTAAACCCCCAAACCCTAAACCCCGAAACCCTAAACTCCAAAACCTTAAACCCCCAAACACTAGACCCCCAAACCCCAAACCCTAAACCCCCAAACCCTAAACCACAAAACCTTAAACCGCTAAACCCTGAACCCAAAAACCCTAAACCGTCCAAGTCCAAGACCGTAGGAGATGGTTCCTGTGCCGACGCACCCGAGCCCAACTGTGCCCAAACAGTTTCAGCCAACGAATTGCACTGCACTTTAGGGTCTTATAGGGTTTAGGGCTTAGGGTTCAGGGTTTAGGGCTTAGGGTAAACCCTAAACCCTAAACCGAATCCGACTGTGGGGCCGATGATCAGCCAAGGCCTACGAGTCAAGGGTGACAAGACCCCCCACTTCATCAGGCGCCGGAAACTAGGTTCCTGAGTGAATAATAAGGGTACCCTTTTTGCTAATATTCGGTTTTACTAAGGAGAACTCAAAATAAAAAGGGCAAAAGGGTACTACTCAGGAACCTAGGAAATGTTTGCCCTGATGTGAGGGTCTACACCCTGCAACCTTGGGCCATCAGCCGTGATTGGAGCCTAAACGGTCTAGCGTTTAGGGTTTAGGGTTAAGGGTTTAGGGCTTAGGGTATTCAGGGTTTAGGGCTTTCAGGGTTTAGGGTTTTTGGGTTTAGAGCTTTAGGGTTTAACACCCCGCACAGCGAAACCTCTTAAGAGAGCTGGCCTCGATAGAGAGCTTGAATGCCTGGCGATGGGTCATGGGTTTAGGGTTTAGGGTTTAGGGTCATGAGAGAAACTTGAGCTTCCCAGAGACTCCAAAACCCCTTAATTAAGGGAATATAGCTTAAATTATAATAGGAACCCTAATAAGATTTAAGGTAATATTCCTTAATTAAGGGGTTTTGGAGCCTCTGGGTTGGGGTGACTAGAGCACAGGGTGCAGGTAACATAGGGTGCTGCAAAGGCGTATGTTCTATAGGAATTCCCGAACCCTTGAATCCATGCCTTTTTTTCGT
>CAJNJA010001382.1:0-18341 GCA_905231915.1 Symbiodinium necroappetens | reverse complement strand
GAATAGCCAGAGTGGCAGTAGTAGTAGTAGTAGTAGTAGCTAGTTGTAGAAGTAGTACTAGCAGTAGTGGTGGTAGTAGCGTAGTAGCAGGAGTGGCAGTAGCATGTGTATATAGTAATAGTGGTGGTAGTTCATGCAAGTTGTAAGGGCCGAACCACCGGCCAACCCTGACACTGAAGCCATCTGAAGCCCCATTAAAGAGCAAATTCCACCACCCTATTTGGACACTCTTTTTAAACCTTTCCCTAGTAGAGATTGCTGGGTCGTAAGAGGGACTATTCTGAGCTTCAGGGTCTGAGGTGATCCTATGGTTTCCATAATTAGACCCAAACCCTCCTACCATACTTCCCCTAGATCCCAAAGCCTCCTCTTCCCCTACACACAAGACCTTGTTCCTATTCTTCTCAAACCCGAGAGGTCCTACTAAGGCCTACTAGTTCCCTAAAACCACAAATATCCTATCTAAGTCGTGCTCGTGGCACGGTGCACAGCAAGGCCCGGTGATTGACAATCTAGGAGCAAGCTTGCTCAGACAATTCTCGCAGCTCAGAGCGAAGGCACTCATCGCCACAGGCCTCGGAGCACATATAGAAAGACAGACGACTACAGGGCCAATCCAAATTAAGGCTAGGTGCTTTCTGGACAACATCTTCTTTGAAGCTCTCCATGACACCAGCCCAGCTGTCAGGTATCCTCAGCACAACATCTTAATTGGGTAGCTGTGGGAGCCTATTCAGATCACATAGCCTGCTGCATAATTGGTCTAGATCGATGCAACAAGCCACTGGCAGTTCTTCGACCCATAGAGGTAAAGGAACGTCTCATGGACACGAGAGTCCAGCCAAAGATCCCCAGTAGGTAAAGAAGCAAAGATCTCCTTGTCACTGTTGCCCAGGTCTATAGCCCTACGTGTACGGATGTCCGCACGGTCAGCAGGAGGCAATTTGCGCCACTCTTGGAAAGCCTTGAGGAGGTTCTCACCGAAGGTCTTGGTATAGATCCTTAAGTCAGATGATCTAGCCAACACTGCATTCACACCTAGTATAGGGACTAGGAACTAGCCAAGGTACCCAGATTCTTTCAGCTCTGGTAGCTTCCCCACAAAACGTTTCTTCCCGTTTTTGTCGATGTACCTGCCTCGGATCGAGTGGGGTTAATAAGGGCAGACAAGGCTAGCAGAGGGATAGGGATTCATATTAATAGTATATACATTATACAACCAATATATATATATATATATATATTATACATATGTAAGTAGCCTGGGGCTTTAGGGTTTAGGGCTCTGGTCGCGTTGTGTATATAGGGCTTAGGGTTTCAGGTTTGGGGTTAAGGCTTAGTGTTTAAGGTTTTAGAATGGGTTAGGATTTAGGATTAAGGTCGATCGTTTGGGGTTTAGGATGACAGCCTAGGCTCGGACCAGTTTTGGGGCCTGCATGCTCTCTTTGTGGATTTTCTTCATCACACCAAGATCCAGCATTGAAATCGTAGCCATCGAAGACAATACGTATGTTCTCTTGGGAGTGGGGCCACCATGGTGGCCCATCCAGAAGCATTGTTTGTAAACCTAGATCACTTGATCCCATCAAATCATGCAGCGGCAAACCACAGCCCAAGCTCTAAAGCCCTACGTGCAGGTAGGTTTCTTTGGCAACACGATTGCATAGCCATTGCCATCGGGGGTGCTCTGATAACAAAGATCCCTGTGGTTGTTCCAACACCCAAGCACCATGCTTGGATAGGATAAGAAGAATCAAAAGCACACACCTTAGTCTCCACCCAGATAGACTAGCTATGCTGTTGCCAATTATATAAACCCTATAAGTGCAGTCAATGCTCCGCGAAACTGTGCAATTGTTGTCATCGACCCATTGCAGCCCTTGGCGGCCTAAAGGATTTATACTGGATCGAAGGCTGCTTCCACGGCTCGTTGTTATCCACGATCCACAGTCCGGGGCGATGAGGTTCATGGCATCCGGTAATTCACAAAGTACAACATACAAAGCCAGCCTCAGATGCATCAAGCCTACTGGCCAAGAATACAACAGGTGCCGAAGTGTGCATGGAGAACTGCAGGGCAGGAACCCAAAGCCAGCACTTGACACAAAGTCCATAGACTTGTCGTAGAGGCGATCGTACGAAGCGACGGTGTGGCCATGTTCCTTCCTAGCAAGATTAAGTGATCTTCACAAACCTGGAGCTACCATGACTTAACATGTTTGTGGTGAAGCATATGAGGTCAGCCTAGTGTCCAGAGAGCAGACACATTGCCCGCCCCAGCGAACACTTCGAACAGCGTGTACCGTTCATCGAAAGCCAGGTTGCTCATCCATCTGAGACACAGTACCTTATCAGAATGCACAATCTCATTAGGGCCCATATCTAATTAAATCCCAAGATTCTGACCGTCGCGATGAAAACCTCAGATGTATCTACAGCTGCAGCAGCACTCGATCACTGGAAAAAAGTAGTTTGCACATGACATAAACAAGCTGAGTGGCCTTGGGGGCATTGAGTTGAACCAAGTTGACAACCATGGAATACGTGTTCTCCATATTGTAAAAACTGCTACCAAATCTAGCTAACCCCTTCTCAGCCAAAGGCAGCTGGAGCAAAACCCCATTGCAAGCAAACGGCACAACCGATAGCTCCAGACTCTCTGATGCAGGTGACAGCAAGCACAGCTCGGCACAGCTCGGGTGAGGGCGCACCAGCAAGCGAGGCTCGGACCGCCCAGCCTTCACTCATCGAGCCAAGTCCTTCCATGCTGTTGATGACAATATATGATCTAGTTTAAGATCTAGCCCTAGCTGAAGTCGACTTGCTTGCACTGTGCCAGAAAGACATCACTAGCATTCCAGGCAATTCAAGCGTAGCTGGCCTTTTCAATCTCGCGTGGATTCGATCTGATCGATGCTCATGACCCCAGAGGATCTTTGGACTAGAAAACCCCATGTGCAGGAATGAATCCTGGCTCCCCACACCGCGTGATTTGAGGGCCTTGCCTCACACACTGAAAACCCCATGCCCTTATTGGTCACTGGTACACACATCATGACACAGTTCAGCTGGAACTGCACGTAGGTCAAAACCCAGGGCACATATCGATCACGAGCTCGAGCTAGACAGTCGCTGCATAAGCCTCAGATGGATTTGGGCTTGGAGTTTTAACCTATAGGCTTGGGATTGAGGCTCACACACACATATGCTATGTATAGATTAGGAGCCTTCTTTCCTGCCTCTTTAGCTTCTGCCTCTGACATACCAGACTCTGTGGCTTCCTTGACAGCACGATGGTAAGCAACAGACTTCCGGGATTTCTCTGCTTTCTTTTCTGCAGCAGCATCGCCAGCATTCTTGCCAGCCGATTTGGTCTTGCTGGGTTTCGCGGCCACTTTCGGTGTTGGGTCGTTCTTTTTGCGCTTGTTGCTGGGGATCTCCTGCTCCTCCTCCTTGGCTGCTCTCCCCTCCTTGGCTGCCTTCTTCTGCTCTGGCTTGCTCTTTGCTTTTGGGGTCGCCTTTGCTTTGGCGGTCACCTTCGCGTGGGCGGTCGCCTTTGCCTTGGCGGTCGCCTTTGCCTTGGCGGTCGCCTTTGCCTTGGCTTTGGCCACTGCCTTCTTAGGCAGGGCTTTGGCCTTAGGCACCTTGCGAACACCCGTTGTTGCCGGCTTGCTCTCTACATCATCTTCCTCATCATCCTCCTCACCTTCCTGTTCCTCCACTTCCTCCTGTTCCTCCTCTTCCTCTAGCTCATCACAAGCCTCTGGCTTACGGCCACGGCCACGGCCCCGGCCGCGGCCACCACCACGACCTCGACCCCTTTTCGACTGGATACCCAAAGCTTCTCGCTGCTCCTTTGGTGTTGTGGGCTTATGATCCATCTGGACTGGGCAGGGAGGCAAACGATCATAAAAGACAGTAGCCTTGCTGGGGCTTGCAACCTTTGGGGGCTCCTCACAAACCTTTGCAACTTCTAGCTTCCCATCCTTATAATCGATCAGCACATCCTCTTCTGGTAGCTCCTCCTCCCCGTCTTCGTCACAATCACAATCGGACACCGGTTCGATTCTCAGCGATACACTAGAGGCCTTCTCAACCTTCTCATTCTCCACCGTAGCATCACTTGCCCCAGGCACCTCGAGCCTTCCCTCAGGCACCTCGAGCCTTCGACATGTCCCTGGCAAATCAACAGCCATCTCGTCGTCTATCGCCAAAGTTGCTCCCACATGCGGCTCGTCAAAGAACAACTCCTGGGGCAGGGTGTCCACCACATCAGGACCTCGGATCCAATGCTGCCAGAACAACCCCGGGCCTATATCATGCATGCAATGTACACATGACATCCAGCTGGCACTGCAACCAAGAAGCAAACCACCCCCTCATGAACAGCCATGTGCTTCTCGAGACGGATCACTGGGGCTTCTCCAGCTGGGGACTCTGCTTTGGTTGACTCCAGGATTGCTGCTTTGGCTTCTCCAGCTGGGGACTCTGCTTTGGTTGACTCCAGGATTGCTGCTCTGGCTTCTCCAGCTGGGGACTCTGCTTCGGTTGGCTCCAGGATTGCTGCTGGGGCTTCTCCAGCATGACAGGACTCTGCTTTGGTTGACTCCATGAGGATTGCTGCTGGGGCTTCTCCAGCTTCGTTGGACTCTGCTTTGGTTGACTCCAGGATTGCTGGTGGGGCCTGTTCAGCTTGAAGGGGCTTTGCTTCGAAGATGGCCTCATTCAGGGGTGTCACCTTTGGGGTTTTCATTCGGGCTGCTTGAGTTTCGTCAGCTTCCATGCTGCGTTTGCGCTTCAGCAGCTCCTGTTCCTCCGCGTCCAAAGCAGACTGCCGTAAGGCCTGCTCTAGCTGATACTCTTCCTCTTGCAGTGCCTTCTCAAAATCCTTTAGCTCCTGCAGCTGCATCAGCTCCTCCAACAAGGCCTGCTGTCTCTGCAAAGATGCCAACTCCTCCAGCATCATTGCTTGGCTTGGGGTCACCTCTGACTCAGCTTCGGTTGCTGTGAGGCTGCGCTCTCGTCTCACACCACGGGGCGGAGACCCTGCTTTTGAGGGCTTACCACTTGACTTCGAAGCTGTCTCGCGTTTCTCATCCAAAGGTTGCAGATCGGGCAGGGGGAAACATGGCCTGGCTTTCAAAGCACTGATGTCTTGTGAGTGGTTTCCACATAGCACACACAAGTACCCATAGGAGCGATCCTTTACCAGATAGTGCTGCTTGCGCTGCTTTGCCTGGCTTCTTGGGCTCAGCGGTTCTTTACCTTGGCTCAACTTAATATAGGTTCAGGCTTTAGGGTTTAGGCCTTAGGGTTGGGATTTATTTATATATATATATATAGAGGATTACATTATAATTTAATATAATTGGAAGGAGGGTTCACCGTTTCTGCACTAGCCTTTGTACTGCATGGATTGGTACACATGTATGCATGGGATCTTGCCACCTGGGTGCGTGGAGGTGGCGTCACGATCGGTGGCGATGATGTCGAGGATGCTGCAGAGCCTGTGCCTGCAGCCGGGGTCACGTTCGGGTGTTAAGCACCTAGCTACATATTCAATCAAGGGACCGGGCTTGCTGGTAGCCAGCATTGCAATATCTCCTGTGGCCCTTGACTCTGCCTCAGTTATCGTGCATATAAAGTTGAGCATGCTTTTTGCTAGCACGAAGATATCGAAAGTGCATTGGGTCGGGGCAATTTCAACCAAGGTTCCAGTGTCACAAGCTTCGGAAGGTTCAGGGCTGCACCAGTTGTCGGCCTCTCCTGCTAGCTATGGCTATACACAGAATCTAACAACAGCACATATCCCACAGGATCTCATTATAGGCAAGAGGCTTCCACAGGGTCTGCAGGCTTGATGTCCACACACTCTGCTGCCGCCTTAGCTGTAGTGGTAGTGCAGTATATATAGGCTTATGGGTTTCAATAGGGCCTAAAGCTCATGCAGTTTCAATCGAGGGACAGTGAGTGGTCCTGGAGTTTCATCATCTCCCATTTCTAGCACCTCATCATCAGCATCATCTCCCACTTCCGACTCTCCATCTTCTCCTTCTCCATCAAACTCATCACCTCCAGCTGAGTCCTCGTCAGCAACTGAACCACCTCAGCTCATGCATATTCGAGTCTAGATGCCCATCAAGGCTGCCATTTGAGTTAAGGAGCGGGAGGATGGGATGGGAATCCCCGAGCATTTAAATAGTCGGCGGACCCCTTCTTGCCGTGGTTCATGGGGACGTTTAGCCAGCTGGGAGAAACAAGTAATAAGGCGTCGGGCCATCCAGGCCTGAACCTGGATCTCATGGCCTAGGGTGGGCAGGCCAAATGCACACTCACACCTATGATTCTAGCTGCCATGTGTGTACTGCATAAAAGCATATGCGGCATAGCTGCTGGTTGGCATGCGAAGGCTCATGGGGCGGTAACCCATAAAGAATCTACGGAAGTATTCGGCGATGATGTTGACCGATGGTCGCAAGCCTCGATCAGAAACTATAGCAGATAGGCTTATAAATATATACATTGCGCATGCAACAACCCGGCCATTAAGGCAAGACTCCCAGATTGTTAATCATCGGCGCAAGCAAATCCACGTTTTCACCAAGATGGTCACGTTTGATTTTTTTGCAGTCGCTGGGCAAATGCACCAACATGCCTTGCATCAAACGGGTCATAATGATGGGGCTCTTCTTCCAGGCTTCTAGGATCACACATGGGTCCAGGAAAGCATCAGCAACAGGAGGCCCCGCAGCTGAGTCGGCCATGGTTTCTGAAGAAAGCTACGAGCTTGCTAGATCGAACACCAAGCATAGAGTAGATATATCGTAAAACCTATATCCCACTGTATTTGTATGTGTAGCTTACAGCACCTATGCCATGTACAAGCATTCGAACTTTGAAGGTTCAACCAGTGACACCTTGAGCACAGAATAATGCATGATCATCCACATCCCAATTTGCAAGCATAAGCAGATGCAGGGCTAGCTTGCAGTCCTGAAGGAAAATCTCAGAGTCCGCACCACAGCCCATGCGGTACCTGCTGCTTGTCCAAGGATCTCCAGCTATATTGACTTCTACATCTACAAGCCAGTCAATGCACACACATACATGCACACTCACACACAAGGGGGGGAGGGCGCACGTGGACCCGTCGTTGCGGTCCATGGGGCTCATGTAGAGTTCGATATCGAGCCAGGGAATGCTGTTTGGAGCTTTGATTAGTTTTCCGTCATAGAATGGCCCTTAATGATCCCTTCAAGCTGTGCTAAAGGTCTTTCTAACACCTAGAAGCCCTCAGTCGCTGATCAGATCCCATCAAAGAGCCCATTTTCGAAAAGTGTTCGGAATCCCATAAAAGCGCTCGACCCTGAAAAACCCTACGCTTTACAGCAGAAACATAACAAATCCAGCCCGAGAGGAAATAAACATTACAAATGAGGGTTCAGGTTATTATGGGTAATGCAGGATCTATACCATCAACCGTAGCACACAATCAATCTAAAGGCCCCCTACATATTTTCCAGCATAGTAGGTCGTGTGAGCTTGCGAAGTTGAGGAATGCAGTTCTGCGAGCTTGCGGTCCCCTTTAAGCGGTTATGTATAGGCTACAAATACTTGAAAAAGTCTCATTTGAGCCCTAAGCCCTGAATTCTGAACCCGAAACCGTACACTTTCAGTGATGCTTGAAGTACATGAGGCTCCGCATAACTACAATTCACGCAGTGCCGTGGTGCTTCCAGAAGGTTTCGAGAAAAAGCAGTACAAGAATCATCTCTTCGGAGTACCAGATAGTTCTATACCTTACACCACCATAACCTTCTTTCTGTAGGCTCTTATTTGTCTCCTTGTAGTTTGGCTGTCCCCGAAATACAGTTTCGTTCCTGACGCGAAACAGTTCCGTTCGTTAAGACTCCAGTGGATTCCTGCGTAGTTAAGGCTTTGGGTGAATTTCGTTCCCTCAGCTTGATAGAGGCCTAAGTTTCACGGGCGTTCCTGACTGAAGTACAGGAGAGTTGAAACAGCAGCGACAAGTAGCACGCCCTAACCCCGAAGACTCTGACAAAGAGCAGTGCCCAAAATAGTACGCTCCATATCGAAACCGAGGACATGGCACCGGACTCTAAGACTCAAAGAAATGCCGCATGCAAGAGATTAACACATTCGTCAGTAGTGTCTCTGTTAGCTTCACCTTTAAGCCCGAACCGCTAGGTGAACATGGAGCCCTACGATTGAGCTTGAACGAGATCTCTGAGACCCGTTTTAGGGATTGCTGTGGTAGGATGAAAGTTTGACCTATTCGTTGTTTCGTCGAACTCAGATCGCACTTTTCGGTACTCCGTTACTCCGCAAGACGTCTTAAGACAAGAAAGGTCCAGTAGGTCAAAACTTCTGTCCACACGATGTAGGGCTGGATGCCGAGAGGCTCGCCAAAGAACCCAAAAGAGCAGCAGTGTTGTGAAAATGAATGCGCCAGTCACGGCGATGCCTGTCTGGCTGATGTGGGCTTTTGGGTCCCGGGCATCAGCTTCAGAGCGACAAAGAATTGCTTATTTCTAGAGGAACTGCAAGTTAACCTTTACGGCAGCCATGTCCAAACACTAAGATGGAAGCCAGGTTTAGAAGATTTCGAAGCCTTCGAGAAAGTGTTTCTGCTTTGGTTTCTAGGGGAGTTACTTTCAATCTTCATGATCTGAAAGTCTTCAATAGCCCCTGATATTTGCTGACTGGGCTGACCCACTATAGTGTGATAGACTACAGTGACTACAGACACCCTCACAGCCCTACCACTGAAACCTGAACCCCAGACTCCAAACCCGAAGCCCCGAACGCTAAATCCGAAGCGCCCAAACCCGAAACCCGACACGTACATACCCTGCTTTTTTCATTGCTCCCTGTTGCGCTTTAAAAATGTATGCGTCCTCAGAATTCTAGGTTCTTTAGGCTCCAGGTAAGCCCGAAATCCGAAGTCCAAGTCCATCCCCTGACCGGGAGCCCCTCCAAGCCTAAACCCCAAATCCTAAACCCTAAACCCCCTAAACCCTAAACCCTAAACGCCTAAACCCCAAAGCCCTAAACCCCAAAGCCCTAAACCCCAAACCCTAAACCGTAACCCCTAAACCCCTACACCCAAAACCCTAAACCGTAACCCCTAACCCCTACACCCAAAACCCTTAGATGCTAGGGCTCTGAACCTTCGGAGCCGCACTGCACAAGACTTCAAGGGCTTTCGGGTTCAGGGCTTGGGGTTTGGCTTTGTTTAAGTGCATTCGGCCTTTGGGGTCTTAAGGTTTAGGGTTTGGGGTTTGGGGCTTGCGGTCTAGGGTTTAGGATTTAGGCTTTGGGGTTTAGGATTTAGGATTTAGTGTCAGCTGTTTTAGATCAAATGGACGTCTGGACCAGGCTGTAAGCTGGGAAGGAAGGCGGTAGGATGTAGGCCTAAAGTCCCCTCACAAGCACCGGTACGAGCTATAACTGCATATATTTGTAGAGGCTGCTTTATCGAAGGTTCTGAGAAGGGTTTATGCTTACATAGGCCTGCTGGACACAGCTACGAAATCTAAAACTTTCTTCTCTCTGCCATGGGCTTCTGCGTTAGTAGCTGGTTATCAAGGTGCCGGAATTGGGCTGACAGTCTTCGTTTGAAGAACACCCACAAGACTTGAAGCCTGCACTTACCCCTATCGCCATGCACAGGGGACAGCGGTGCAGGGTGTCGGCACACCTTTAACCCCGGCACGCAGGTCACAACTAATGCCTTCGAACGTTCCTAGCCGGGAATGTCATCTTACCAACAACAGGCCGGACAAGGGCCCACCAAAAAAGGCATGCAAAGCTTGAAACCTGATAAATGCTCTTCAAGCCGCCGTAGGCTGCGACGAGGTTGTCTGAGGTTCGGAAGGCGAGCGTGACGATGATGCAGGCCTTTAGCATACCCATAGGCTCCATAGTAGTTCCTTTTTTGTGGTTTGTATTTAGGATCCTAGAAGGTACTTCCAAAAAGGAACTACTATGGAGCCTATGGGTATTGCTTCGAATTAACGACCCCCAAGGATGACAGGATGACGGCCCTTCCGACTGCAGTACAGAAGCCGGTTTCTTGTCGCTGAGTTGCTGCCGACTGGAAGGAGGTTCATCAGAATCAGTTTCGAGCGGAATGCGTGCGATCCCGAAACCTTACACGCCCAACCACATGAAACCACCGTAGTAGAACGCACGTCCTCAGCCCTCAACCTGTCATCCCTCAACTCTAACCGCATCCCTAAACTACATGCGCCCAAACTCTAATCCCCAAGCCCGCCAACCCAAATCCCTAAAACCCCAAAGCATAGTCTTACAAATAGATGTGCGGTGCATCGGCTCCTTCACAGGGGAAACTGTGCCGTGTGCTGCATCCTTACTGACAAAAGAGACAATGTTGAAAATGAAGGATTGTTTTTGCCGGTGTGTCCCTAAACCCTAAACACGGCACCCGAAATCCTGGCATATGGCATAAGGGTCCCTGATTACATAGCAGCACTTTTGCCTCAACCATGATCATGTGTCGGCACTTTCCTGCCTAAGCTGGCTGTTAGGGCTCTGAAGCGCACCAATGGTATAGAATCATTTAAAGCAAACCCTAAGGGTCCATGTACTCATATAGTATATACATTGGCCTTAATGTAGTCCCTATATAGGTACTGCAGGGCCAATGTATATACTATTTGGGCACATGGACTTTGAGGGACAACCTTCAGATGCTCAATTTGACAGTGCGAAATCGCGAAACCCTTCCCCTAAAGTCCCTAGCTCTAGAGAAAATGCAGCGCGGACTTGTGCATCCAAGCCCATTTAGGCTTTTGGATTGAGGTGTGTAGATTCAGGATTTCGGGATTAGGGTTTGCCTGAGGGTTTTCAGTTTTGGTTTTGGGTTTTGGGGCTCATGGTGCAAGCGTAAGGTATACCTTAACCCCCCAAAATCCTGCCTTTTTCAAGGAAAGAAATCATAAAAAGGATCCCTAAGAAGGTAGGTCTTAAAGGGTCCAGGCAGGGCTTAAGGGTTCAAGGAGTGGGGTGCAGAGTTTAGGGCCTCAGGTTCGTCCTGACATCTCAGAGCCAACGGCCTGATGGTTGTGATTGTTGAAGGTTTGGGCTTCGGGTCTACTCTAGGGGCTTGACTTAATTAGAATAGGGTTTTGGGGTTTAGGGTTTAGGGTTTTGGGGTTTAGGGTTTTTGGGGTTAGGGTTTAGGGTTTAGCAACGTTTTGGGGAAGATTACACGATAACTATAATAAGGAGGCTTGCCATTCGGGTGCAATGCTGCCAAGCTGAGCCACAGTCATCAGAATCCAGTTGACTTCGGGAATCTGAACCTGCATCCGCGCCACGCCCAAAGACAGGTCTAAACTCAACGGCGCTGCTACCTCAACCCTTCGACTTACGAAGGCGCCTGAACTTAAACTTCAGGAGCATAAGCTTTCAGACCCTATGGATTCCCCAACTTACTGCACCATAAGGCCTAACTTGAAATCCGAGATCGCCCAACTGCGGGATCACAATCCTAGAAGCCGCCTTGGTCCCTTCCCCGATGACCTTAATTGGTAGTTCTCCAAATTAGGGTCCCCAGTAAAGTACGGCACCCTTATTTAAAAAAAAAACAGGACCCCTAGAAAGGACCCCGTTTTAGAGAACTACCCTGATAGCCCTGAGCAGTGGCCTTGGGGTGATTTGAGGTCTCTTGGACAAAGGAGATGTTTTTGAATCGGATCTTGGGCTCTGTTTAGGGTTTCGGGTTTCGGGAGGCTCCAGGTGACTTTGTCAAGTGCTTTTTGGCTTGCAGGGCTGACTAAATGTCTTGGGGCTCTGGAATCAGGGGCTGGATTCGTTATATATGGGGGTTTCCGAAAATGGGGGACCCTAATATAGTACCCTAAATAGTAGGATCCTTATTATAAGGACCCCAGAACAAGGTACCCGTAATTTTCGGAAAGTCCCATATAGAAATCCGGTGTGCGGACAGCGCCTGCCCCTTCTCAGCAGGGTTCGTGTGCAGGACAAGCAGTCGCGGCACCTGAGAGATACTGTTGATGATATAAATCCTGCATTACCTTACGGACCCTAAACTATGGGAATTATGGTATATTCCTTATTATGGATGATGCAGGGTTTATACCATCAACCGTAGTGCTTTGCCAGGGGGAGAATCGCAAAACGCCTCAAGTCGGACATCTAATCGGAGCTTGCCAAAGCTGACGCTGACTGAGGCCCCAAACCAAGGGGTGGTTAGGGTGTCAAGGCAGCACGAACCAACAACTCAACATGCTCATCACATGCCTCGAACAAAAAAACACTGCCATCAGCTCAGAATACAATAGTGCACCATACTATGCTATGACTACAGTATACTTCAATTGTCAGGCGAAGGTGCGAGCCCGAGAGCATGCGCCTGTGACATCAGGGTGAAAATGCCTGTCACGGGGCCACACGCAGCTTCACGACTCCACTAGGCGTGTTGGGGCTGTTAGGGGTATACTACAATTCTAACAAACCTACGACTCCACTACTACACATGTTAGGGGCAAGGTGGATATGAAAACCTAACAAACTACAAAACGAGTCGCAGGCCGCGCTGAGGGCATGCCATGTTCCCAGAGAGCAAAAGGCTACATCTCCGAAGAAAATGTCATCCTATATATATATATATAGATAGATAGATAGATCCCTGAAAAAGTTGGATATGTTGCCGCCAATTTCCAGACGCCCCCCCCCCCCGTGCCTGAAAAAAGCCAACACCCCTGCCACTCCCACCCCCCCACCCAAAGATTTTGGGCCATTGTAAACAGCAAGCAGTTGCCGGACTTTAGAAAGAAGTGTCGGCTAAACCAACCGCAGCCGGCACGAACCTTTAGCTTGAATCAAAGCTTTGGGGCTGAGGCTGAAGGGAGTAAGGCGTGCAAGGATTAGAAATGATGGGTTTCAACGCGAGAGACTCCGGGCCGTGGGTTTGGGGTTTCCCTGGCCCGACACCTCATTGAAACCCTCAAGACCTCAACCCTAAACCCCAAACCCTAAACCCTACACCCTAAATTCCGAAACCTTACACCCCAAACCCTAAACCCCTAAAGCAGATGTTGGGGCTTAGGATTTGGTGTCGGGCCCTCGTTCCGGCAGCTCCTTGCATGCAACGTCTCTGGTTCTTAATATATACCTGTGACCCCAAACCCTACAAAATAATAGGCTATGACCCCTTAATTAGAAGGTAGAACCCCTAAAACGGTAGGTTTTTGGATTCCCAGGTAAGGAATGGGGGAATGGGTTATTGGGACTACTATAGGGAGCCTTAACGGACTACCATAGGGATCCATTCCCGCATTCCCTACTAAGAACCAGAGAGTGTCAAGTGCTGCAGGAACACGTCCCGTGACAGAAGTCTGGTCTTAGGGTTTAGGGGTTTAGGGTTTCATTAGGAGTTTAGGTTTTTCATTAGGGGTTTAGGATATCATTAGGAGGTTAGGGGTTTAGGGTTTAATTGGGGGTTTGGGGGTTTTGGGTTTCATGAGGGGCTCAGGGTTTAGGGGTTTAGGGCAGTTGAGCCTTTGAGGTTCTGCTGCTGTAGGGGCAAGCATAATACTGCTCGAAACCTGAACAAATCCTGAAAAGACCATGGCAAAAGTCCTATGATATCCAGTGGCATGGCCTGGGATGATAAAACCTTACCAGAATGTAAAGATTGAGAATCTACGTTGCACGAGATCCTGCTGTCCTGAACAATTAAGGTGTGAGGGCTTAGGTCGCCCTGTGACCCACAAGCCCTAAACAGTCAACCCTAAAACCCATGCTTGCGTATGTTATTCTATGTGCTGCGCAGGGTGCTTTTAGAGGTGTTATCTACAGGAAATTTTTTGTTAGACTCAGAACCCCGTGCCCGCAAGCCTGAAATCAGCGCTTGCGACGCGATGACGGCAGCCAGTGCTGCTAGGATAAACAGCGGCCAGAGAAAGGAGTCGTCAGGTACCTATTTTAGGGTTTAGGGTTTAGGGTTTTAACCTGATAACACGTTATAACGAAAATTCATAACCATTACTGTCAGTCTTTGGCAGACAACACAAAACCCCCTCACGTGAGCCGTGTTCTTGAAATCATGCCCAAGATGCCTCATAGAACCCTAAACCCTAAACCCCTAAACCCTAAACCCATAAACCCCTAAAAAAACTGCAGGACTTTAGGACCCTGAAGCCGAAACCGTCAACCCTGAACCCTAAACCGTGAGAAACTCTGAGTCCTAAAAGCGTGGATGTTTGAGGCCTCAGCGAGCCTACCTATCCTACCTGCCCCTGAGTTGCAGGAATGTAGGAGCCTTGATAGTGAGGGCAGGATGTACGGTTTAGGGTTTAGGGCTTAGGGTTGAGAAGTTTAGGGTTCCGGGAGAGAAGGGAACCCAATATTCCCATGTTGGGTTAGATTTTGTATGGCGAGGCTCCTACAATATGCGCACATGTAGCAGCAGACAGAGGAGCTACGTTCAAGCCCAGCTCTTCGCCGCAAGTCTGCGACGAGCACACGGTCTGAATTCCTAGACTCGCTGCCTCCAAACTGCAGGAAACTGAGTGCATAAGTTTAAAACAGCATATACTGATTCACATTTTAAAGAAAGCATAAGGTCCCAGAGGGCAGATCTTCAGGAACTATGGCTACATATGTACACTCAAAAACGAATGCTGAACCAGGTGGCCGTCTGATACAAAGGATTGTTCTCTACGCCGGCAGGGTTCTTGGCCAAGACGATGGCTTGTCCCAAATACTGCCTGCAAGCACCCGAAAACTTAACGTGTAAGCCTCTAGATTTCGACCGAAACCCAAAACCCGAAGCCCTGTCGACCCGAGAATTCATCGACTGAACACTCCACCATGATTGAACTACCCAGTAGGGACCGCGAGACAGTGCATTCAAAGTACCTTCCATTCGCTTGCAGAATGCTGCACGATGGATTTTTTTGGATAGGGCCATACCCTAAGGGTCCATGTATTCATATAGGGACTCCTGTACGGCCAGAGTATATATTGCGGTTGATGATATAAATCCTGCATTACCCATAATAAGGAATATAAGGAATATTCTATGCTTCCCATAGTTTAGGTTCCTTAAGGTAATGCAGGATTTATATCATCAACAGTTTTTGGATACATGGGCACTTAGGGATGGATGAGCTCGCCGAAAGAGAGTTACCTGCGTGTACTTAAGCAGCCTGCTCTTCGGAAAGCCAGGACAAACCACGGAATGCTATAATATAGGGGCCTTAATTATTAGAACAGGGTGTGGGTGTTTTATTTTCCATAGTTGTAATGAGGGATCCCCAAAATGATATTGGTAATTGTTTAGGCCCCTATATTATCCTATATTCATCAAGCTACAAGGTTTTAGGGTTTAGGGATAGCAGCCATGCCAGCAACGTTGCCAAACATGAGGTAAGCTAGGTGCTCAACGCACGGTATCAAAGTGTCCATCCGTGGTAAGGCTCTGTCCTTTCTGCTCGGGGTCCACTTGCCCTTGGAACTACCCTCGTCTGCTCTTGAAGACCAAGTGGCAGTGTTAAGCATGGAAACACCATCACAAACCAGGCGGTCGTAATCGGTCGTGACCCGAAATGGCCTCAACGAGCTGTCTTTGGGATTCTTGTTCCAACGCCTACGCTGCAGCACAGCCAAAAGCGTCGACAGAAGTTGCGTGGAGCTACGAAAGATCATGGCCTTCTTTGCGGTGTAGGGGTAAGGGGTTTAGTATAGGGTTTATAGCGCTAAGGTTATAGGGTTTAGGCAGGAGGATTAATTAGAACCTCTTCTGGCCTCCACTTAGGGTTTTTGTTGGTTCGGGCCGGGGTTGATGCTAATCCGAGCGGCCCATGTCTGCGTACAGAGCTTCGGCGCCCGTTACACAAAGGACAACCCCTGCAATGGCTTTGTAGGCGCGGAAGCCGCGAAATCGGCCGGAGATGAAAAACTCGTACACCTTCACCTTGGGTCTTGCCCGACATGGGTCTCTCTCTCTCTCTCTCTCTCTCTGTGTTAGCCTGACAAAGTGCAATATAGATCCTTCTCTACTAAGGGCAGAAAGGCTATATCATGGAGGACCCGGGCAGCGCAGTAGGTGGGCTTCCAAGTGCACCCGTGTGTGTGTGTGTGTGTCTGTCTGCCTGCCTGCCTGCCTGCCTGCCTGCCTGCCTGCCTGCCTGCCTGTCTGTCTGTCTGGCTGTCTGTCTCTCTGTGTGTGTTTTGTGTATTTTTTTATGTATATACACACATGTATATATACACACATATATATATAATACACATGTGCATGTGAATGTGTATGCATAACATAATGGACTCATGTGCATGCATTTGTACACAGGGAGATATAGTTATAAACACACAGACATACAGGTGAGGCATGCATGCATGCATGTATGTATAGGCATGTATGTATAGGTATGTGTATGTGTACGCACTTATCTGTTAGCATGTGTTCATTACACACGTACGCATTCTTTTACTGATGAGTCCGACAAGTTGGTAAGCCATGCTTCTTTCTACTCCCCGGGTTCAGGTAGCAGTACCTGTGGCTCCAACTGCCTGCTGTTGGAGCAGGCTATACCTATACCATGACACCCGATGAAGGGTCATACAAAACTGCTCCCCTACACCCGGAACCCTAAACCCTAAACCCTAAGCAGTACCTGTGGCTCCAACTGCCTGCTGTTGGAGAAGGCTATACCTATACCATGACACCCGATGAAGGGTCATACAACCCACTGCTCCCCTACACCCGGAGCCCTAAACCCTAAACCCCTAAACCCTAAGCAGTACCTGTGGCTCCAACTGCCTGCTGTTGGAGAAGGCTATACCTATACCATGACACCCGATGAAGGGTCATACAACCTACTGCTCCCCTACACCCGGAACCCTAAACCCTAAACCCCTAAACCCCTAAACCCTAAACCCTTAAACCCTAAACCCTAAACCCTACGCACATGGGCATCCTGACAGCCCCAAGTCATAAACTGCGTAGACCTTCATGTGCTACTTCCAGGTGCATTTATGTAGTGTAGATATGCACATGGTATATAGTTACTCCGGTGTTAGTACACAAATACCGGTAAGATGTACATGCGATGCGTACACAAATACCGGTAAGATGTACATGAAATGCATGTATTGCATATAAACATATTAAAGATATACAGATATTATAACTGCGCGCATATGTTTTTACAGACAGAGAAATGAATATTACATATGGATACATAAACAAAGAGGGGGACGGAGCAACAGAGATGTGTGAGTCTCGACAGGGGGCTGGGCTGAAGCCCTGCACCATGTAGGAGGCCAGCTCCTTGGTTTCAGGGTTTAGGGTTGGGTCAAGAGCTGGTGTTCTTGGGCTCTTGTTAGCCCTGGGTTTTTTTAAGGTCGTTGAAGGCTCAAGATTTGTCAGGCTTAGTAACTTAGGGTTCTAATCACTTCGGGGCTTTGGATTTCAGCTCGAGAGAAGGATTCGGCCAGCTGCTTGCTGTACCTTTGTCGGGTCATAATTCTAAACAGCCCCACACCCGAACCGAGAGAACGAAAAGTTCTGGGGGCTGTTTATTTCTGGAAAGCAGCCGCTAGGCCAAGTAGCTGGAGGACTCTTGCCGACCGTAAACCCTACACCTGGACCTTAGCCCCCTCATACCCCCTCGCATCCTGTAGCCCTAAAACCCTGACGAGACAAACTCCCAAACCCTAACGTGATCATTCCAGGCAAGCTCCTCACCAATTCTTGCGAATGGTTCAAAATCAATAAAAGCAGGCTTGGGAAGTAATTATAGTCTAGTATGAAATACCAGTATCAAGAATATAAGCAGCAGCTAGAACGATACAATACAATAGAGGGCTGTATGCGGATATTGAGCCGCAGCAAGCCTAAGCACTCCCCATGCTCAACCTTGACGTACCAGGTTAGAAGGTTGGTTGCATGTGGAATTCCAGCCGTGGGGCAGAAGCCTATAAGCCTGCAGTACAGCTTACCAAACATGTTGAGGGAGGGCACGGGATGGATCCAAGCAAGTTGCAATGCAACCATAAGTGAAGGATAGGCCTTCAAGAGTACGGACACCTGGAATGTATTACTGTTGAAACTAGCATTATTGACAGCAGCAGCAGCAGCAAAAAACAGCAAACGATAACCATAATAATGACCAGTAAATAGTACTATCGATTACTCTTGCGATAATAACTATACCTGTACTAGGTTGGCGCCTCAAAGGCTGTGAAACAAAATCGCAAACAAAACCTTCTTCAGCCAAGAAGGGCAACTATGACATGTCAGGGGAAGCTGTAAGTATCTGGGA
>CAJNJA010001371.1:0-18342 GCA_905231915.1 Symbiodinium necroappetens | reverse complement strand
CGGAGGAGATACTGCCCTAAGGAAGCCTCCACCTTCAGCATTTTGTACTGGAGTGCATGATGGGCCCCCCCCCCCCCCCGCCCTTCGGTTGATTTCAGGCCTTGGCCGGGTCGGTCGACTGTTGCGAGGGTGTCTGGGAGGGCCGACAAGATCCGAAGGGTAGCCGGAAGCTCTGAAGTGAGGGTGGGGGTTGAGAATTGAGCTTCCGGACTCGGGTTTCTTTAATTGAGGGGGCGTTTATTAAAAATGAAGTCAACATTAAGTTGGCGAAGAGCCTGACTTGCTGGGGCGCCGACAAAGCTCCAGCAGCCGAGCTTTCGTCCTCCAGAAGCAGCAAGTAGCCCACGGTCGTTCCCCGACTGTTGGTGGTCGTCTAGCTGGCATGCACCATAGCTAAGCAGTCCGACTAGACTAGTGACTGGGGGTCCAACGTCAACAGGTGGTCTCTGGCTTGAGCCTAGAGCTCTGCCACTGCCACTTTGCCAGGAGTGGCTATCCATCGACAGCCAGGCCCTTCTGCAGCCAGCCCATGAGGAGACTGCGATTCTGCGGATATCTGTGGCATCATGGAGACCCATCGAGCCGATATATAGAGGTCGAAACCACATGAACCCAAATCCTGACATCTGTGCGCATGGGGCATACTTAGCTTTCTCCTGGTGCGGGCGCGTGCGGGCACATAGTTGTGTCTACGGGCTAAGTTATGTGTCTGTTTCGCATGCGCCATGTGGGTAGCATGCGGAGAGATTACCAGCCGTGAAGGCAGTTCCGCTCCTTGTCCGTGGAGACGGGCGTCGACAGGCCTTGGTGAACGATGCAGACGTCCAGGCAGCGCTAGGACGTCGGAAAGCAGGCTGCGCTCAGCAGAGCATTCTTTATTGCTCGTGCTGGCATCTAGTGGCGATCGGCAAGTTGCTGCAGGGGCAATGCTGAGGATGTTCGAGTGCATGTCGAGTTGAAGCTCCGACTTGCCCGCCCCCACCGCCACTGCTACCATCACCCTCGCCATTCAACGCCACCCCGTCACCGCACACAGTCACCGTCCACCGCCACCGCCACAGCATCGTCGTCATCGCAATGGTCGTGCCACGCATTCCTTCATCCCTACGTCGCGTTCCGATTCCTACAGACTTGCAGAGGCGGCGATCTTGGTGACCGAGGAAACCGGCGAAACCCTGCAGGCTCGTCAAGGGGCCGGGCCAAGTTAAAGAAGCAGGTGTGAATTTCGGAATTTTGGAATTGCTAGCCTGCTAGCTGCCAGTCTTGCATAGTTTGGGAATGTCGGGCTCAGGATCCATCAGGAGCCTGTCAGATAAGCAAGGCTTATGGATCCCGGATCTTGGTGAAGGAGCCTCAGGACTCGGAATCCGAGCAACCGCAACACAGGCAGAACCGCAACAAGCAGTAAGAAGTAGTGCAGGATTTCGTTACCTACGAAATTCCCGTCTGCAAGATGCAGGCTGCATAGCTGGGCCCTTCTAGAAACCATTGTATGAAAGCAGCAATCGCAGTCATCGTAGCAACGCGGTGAAATTTCCTTAAGAATGCAATAACGGTAGAAAAACGTGGAAGGCGTGGCAATATGAGCAAAGCAATCGTACCCAAAGGGGCGATGAGGTTTTTACGTCGAAGAGATACCAGAGCAACAGGCAAGGCGAAACTGTTGCTTTTGTTATGCTTATCTTGTTCGGGATTGTGCCGTTGATGCACGTGGTAGCTAAACCAGCCCCACTTCAAGGATTTAGTGCTGGCGAGATGCTTGCGCTTTGGTAGGTGGAGGTTCGCAGCCTTCCGCCGCTGGGGCCCCGGCAAGCCGTCACTGCTTGGACCCTTGGCTTGACATGGCTCATGGCTCGGCGCACAATCTGCCGAGGTATTCTGGTGTCCGAACCTTCCGGATTCCAGCGCGGCCCAGAACTGCTGAGGCCCGTGGATGTTCCGAGGGAAGACGCGCAGCCTTTCCTCTCCAGTTTTCCAGCCAACGTCTGTAGGGGGAGAGAACTGCCATACTCCATGCCGTAAATAGCAATCTGCAAAGCATGCACGTCGTTCCTTCTCAGGCGATTGGACCTCCCTGCCGGGTCGCAACCAAGCTGAGAGGTCGCCAGATTTGGATGTGGTCTTGTGCAAATTCGTCTGTACGGCAGTAGGACGAAAGTTTGACTTACTTGTTTCCAGCACAGGCCCCCATTCCCTCATCGAATTCTAACAAACAGGACCAGCCGACTATTCCGGAACATGAAAGTTGTTTCATTTCAAAACGGGGTATAAAATACTCCGGTGGTCATGTCAATCGTATTTCTCGCTACTCCACTAGACTGCAAGACGTCTTGAACCAAGACAGGTCCAGTAGGTCAAGCTTTTGTCCTCCCGATGTATTGTATGTCGTGCATACTTAAGCATAGATTAGGCTGGGCTGGAGGATGTAGATGCAGAGATCCCTCCTGGCAGTCGCCATGCACAGCCAACTTCAAGCGCCCTGCAGGCCGCCAACCGCCAGATGCGAAGGCCTTGCACTACTTGAGGGTCTGGCCTTAGGGTGGCTAAGCAGACGATGGGCATCGCAATCACAGAGAGCGAGAAGGTCGGCAGCGACAGTTAGAGGTGTGACAGCAGTGCACTTCCTGCACTTCCTCTGCCTGCATTCTTCACTTCATTACGTCACCATCGTCATCGCTGCGCCACCATCCTCACCAGAAAGCTGCCGGCGTGGTGCTTCTGCTTTTTATGTGGTGTCGGGTTGGAAGACTAGGGTCGGCAAGTGCACCAGGTCTCTCCAGAGGCTGTTTTGCCTGTGGTGCTTAACGGTCACACCTCCTGCAAACGCCGTCCTGGCTGCTTCACGCTGCTTCAATCCTTCAGCCAGCGCCCCTTATACTTTGCTCAGCCTAAATCTCTGAGTTTCGTGCACGACGAGAGGCAGCCGAGAGCCCCGAGTACTCGAGCAGCCCACCAGGCCAGCCGTGGGCAATCTCAGTGATGGGAGAGGCTCCGTTAACAGTACCCGGTGCGATTGGGGCTCGAAGCCGTCCAACTCCAGGCTTGAATGTCCTTGACCTCGCCGAGGACAAGGAAGCGAAAGCGCTACGCGACATGCATCCGGAGACTTGTGCGCGGGCGTGGCCAGTCTTTTGCTAACCTTAGTCAGCTGCATGGTGAGCCCCTGGTAATGAAGCGCTTCAAGGGGCAGTGGCAATCCTGGTCGATCGACTGGGTCCGTTGCAGGAGGCCGCTTCGGAGGATCCGGTACGGATCAGCCATTGCAGCAAGGCTCAGCAGTCATGTTTCCATGGCTTGTCCGGGAAGGATCTTGAAACCTGTGGTGACATTGCATATGTGTGAACATCGTGTGGCGGTGTGGGGTTGCTAGATATATGCAGGGTGGTTCACGTCCCCAAGACTGACTCTACAATTTCGTGCCTGTTTCAAGGACTCCACAAGCTTAATGGAGGAAACTCGGCAGAAACTGGGAGGGTGGTAGAAAGCGAGAGGCGGATGGCAGCTTGCACGGGCTCGCGTCGCGTCTCCAGAATGTCAAAGTCTGCTCGTCGACTTGGCATGGAGACTCTAGACACTGCTACGGCCAAACCCAGCCACTCAGGCCCTGGGACTTGCCGATCCCTATGCGGCACTCTGCAGACGTGTTCAACGATCGGCCGATTTCGTCCGGGCCTTGAGAGCCCGGTATTGCTTGCGATGCAGGAGCGGGAAAACTAGACCCGATTCTTGCGTGCACACGTGCGCAGGTATTTACACGTATAAGAAATACATACACAGGCACATGCATACAGGCAGGCACACATGGACGATAATGAATGAATGAAGTCAGAAGAGATGAACTGAAATGGCTACTGAAATGCAATCAAACGTACTGAAATGAGTTGAAATGAATTAAATGAAGTGACATGGGTTGAAAGAAAGAGCGAATCATGGATTGGGATTGATTAATGACTTGCTGAACGAATGAAGTAATACGCATGCACGAATCAAAAACCCACAGAAGTATGACTATGCGATAGTTTGGACAACCGCATAGGTATGATCGTGATGGTGCCGACGATGACGCTGATATGATGGCATGCCTCGGAACAGTATGCTTCATAAGTTTCGCGAGCCTTACCTCACACAGGCCCTGCCTCTTCAAGTAGTAGCTTTTCAAAAAGGCTGCTAGATTCTGCAGTTTAGGTTGGTTTAGGTTTTCTACGTTCTGGTGTTATTATATAGAGAACGAAAGGGTTTGTGAGCGAGAGCGACGGGGTGTTATTTTCGCCTCTCTCCTACCTGCCCCCACCCATGGCATCACACGTGCACCAATGTGAGGGTTCCAGATAGACAGACCGCGACCTTCAATGAGTCTAGACAGCCTAGGTCGAAGAATCGTTGCATCAACATCGTCTCGATGTTGCCCTCGATCGAGGACGCATTGTCAGGCTGCGGAAGCCAAAGGATGCACAGCCGATCCCATGTGCAAGCAGTGCGAGTCACGCTCACTGCATTCAGACGAGTGCTGGGCGAACATGCAGGCCGCCTTCCTCGCACGGACGACCAAAGGCCTTTGATGCCATCTCGAGTCGATATGAGGGGATGCATAGTGTAGGCATATGGGGGTTAAAAAGTGAAGTATAGTAAACCACCAAAAGCCTCTTCTAGTTGCGAAGGCCCCCTTTTCTAGCATGCGAAGCCTGGCTTCAGGTGCACAGCCGGGACTTAGCGAAGCTTCGAGGCCTCCTAGCCAAGCTGAGCCAGCTGCAGCCTGGGCCTCGACTCTCATCCGTGGTACCTTCCGGCAAGTACTGCGGCTTTGAAGGGCATTGTTTGGATTTTGTTTCGATTCAGAGAGTGTTGAGTGTTTTGGTGAGCTGATGGCCAGACCTATAACAGTGAATCAACTTTCCTTGGACATTTGAGCACTCTCGACGTGTTTCTGATGTTTCACAGCGGCCATGCAGAAGGAGCTCGATGGACGATGTGCTGCTGCAGAGACATGCGCGAGACTGAGCCACTCTTCCTCTGTACGGAAGATTGCACCTAGCACCTAACATCAGCCTTTTGATTGATTTCAGCTTTGCAGGTGGTTGCAAGTTGGGAAATTCCTGATGCCCTGCCGCTGCTGGCACAGGCAGGAACAGCTGATTGCTGCCAAACAAAGCATTATCGTGAATCTACCTGGCGTTGTCGTGACTGGTGTGGTGGCATCTTGGCCGCCCTTTAAATGCCGCGGACAGAGCAAACTACATGGTTAGTGGCGCGTTGGTGCGCCTACATTTTAGGATGTTAAGAGCACCAAAACACTGGCAAACGCGATGTAGGCTTCAGGAAGGGTCTTGGGGACAAGGCCAGTAGTTTTTGCCTGGAGGCAGCTTCACTTGCCTCCAAGCTCAAACTACTTGTTTTTCCCAAAGCCCCTCTGTCTGAAGCCTACATGCATCTTATACCGCGCCGGCCAGTGTTTTCCGATTGAATGTTGCTGTGACAGAGAATAGGATGGAAACCAAGAAGGAGCAGCATGATTGTTCATCATGCCCCCCTTTCCCCCTTCCCCCCTCCCCCCACCACTCGTTAAGATTGTAACCATCCGTCGAAGCCTACAGAGGCTGAAAAAAAGTCTGAAGACCCGGCAACAGCGGAAAGCTCGCAAATACCGAGTTCAAGTGGTGGAAACAGGAAACCGTCAAAGCCTGAAGAGTTCTGAACGGACCTGCGGCAGTTGGCAAAACTAGACCCGAAGCTTCCTAGAAGGGGCCTCAAGAGCAGCGTGTCTTTGGGGCTTTGTGTTGAAGATCCTTCCTAGCTCTGAGCTTCAAAAGACCGGCTCTTGTGGATCGGGTCTCCCCTCCGAACTTGGGCACAGCGGCCACATCTGCAACTAAAGTGATGAACGCCGCGAAAGGGAAGGATGCAAGAATGAATGCGAGTGCCGGCATGTCGGAGACACTGACTGCTATGGCTGTGACAGAGAGATGTAGTAAAACAGCTGCGGAGAGCATTAAGCAAGTGTGCGATCGGGGATGGCATTGTCCATGCAGTGGCGCATTGGGAGAGTGAAGGGCCTGCGATGCCCCCAAAGAAATGCAAACCTGAAAGTCGGAATCATGATGCCTCGTTGGACCTTTTGCCTTAACCAACCTTGTCAAGATCCATCAATATCCTCGGGCTGCCCCTCATTGGTTCTGCAGTGTCCGCCTTTATCTGGCCCTTCACATGGAGAAGTGGGTCTGCTGTCCTGGGATGGACCAGGCATTGTGAAAAGACAGTGCAGCAGCAGGAAAGCAGTCCCACGAGTGACTGGAGAAAGTGGTCACCCTCAGTCATTCGGAGTGTATATTGTAAGGAGGATCAGTATTGTGGTAAATAATGGTCATAGCTGCAAACCGCTGCGTTAGAGCTATCCTGGCACAGGATGTACCTCGACGAGGGGGCTGGAAGCTGCGGCCACGGCGGCCTTTCGACGAGAAAGTCTGGGGTCTTCTTGTTCTTCACGAATAGGATCTAACAGCGAGCCAGAGAAAGATGATTTTGGCAAACCTGCGTAGTAAGGATGTGTTACGATCTACGTGTTTTCCTAGCTGGTCGACCACAGCATGTCTGCAGCAGAGAACAGGGGCTCATGAAACATAGCGGTGGAGGCTAAAGGAACATACCCGACCGGTCGATTCCATGTCATGCCGAGGCCCAAGGTCAAGCTGCTTTCTTGTTCTGATGAGCTGCGTCAATGCATCCTTACTAGCCCAGAGACCCCAACACCCTATTGAAAGTGTAAGGTCCCTAGAGTATTTTGCAAAGCGTGCTTCTTGTGCTTCCAGTATGGAAGGACAAGCATGACAGTAACAAAATCAGAGACTGAGACCGAGCCGCGAATCAGAAAATGCGCTTCAGAAACTGCGCATCGGAAGCCGCCGTGCATCAGAAACTGCGCATCGAAAACCGCCGCGCAGCAGAAACTGCGCATCGCAAGGCTCAGAAAGTGCTCATCGGAAACCGGCGCGCATCAGAAACTGGAGCTTGGAAACCAAAGTAGAGTGAAGGGGGTGGGGGTTGCCAATGCCATGTAAATCACAGAGGTCACCCTCACACGCCGGATATTCGAAGCCTACTGTCTCCAAGCTGCCACCGTTGCAACAGGTGAGAGCCAGACTTATGCTTGGAAACCGAAGCAGCCAAAACGCATGCAGCCGATGCAGCTCACTTGTCCCGTGCCTGTTCCGGGCCTGAGAGAAGCTCTGGTGCCTATCGTTTGGCGAAGGTTATGTACTTGACCCATCTGTTTGCTTTGTCGCAGAAGTCGGATAAACCTTTCCGGAACAACACGCCCATGGAAAACCGAGCATGGGGCTCAGTCCAAGCTGTACGGTGTTTCGCATCTTTCTTGACTTCTTGACTTTGTAATCCTTCCCAGAACTGCTTTGGTAGAGACTGGAATAGCCAGCGCGATAAAATCTCACACCTTCGTCGTGGGTCGGATTACCACAGCACAAGGATATGCTCAACTCGACAGGTCTCCCCTTTCTTGATGTCCGAGATGTCGGCAAGTAGCGACTATGCAGAGAAGGCGACTGTGCAGCTTCGAGCCTGAAACCTGCCGAAACCATGGCTCTTGGGCCATCAGATGCTGCTGAACCGGAAGCAAACCACGGTCCAACTTCGTACGCAATCACACCTACAGGAAGATTACCGCGGCCATTGCATGCAAACGCACCTGAACCACGCATCTTTTTTTCCGCCGACCCGTTTCGCAGCCTGTGCGCATGTTGCAAAGCCGCACGTCGCAATTGTCGCGGCTTGTGATGCCCGCGGATGCAAGCAAAACAAGAGCTTCGAACAATTTTGAACCTTGTCATTGGCCGTAGTACTATAGTACATTCCGGACCAAACGAGCATCATGGCACCTGATAGCGGAGCACAGTACGGTCAAGGAAGTTTTGGTGCAGCTCCTGCAGCTCCTTGGGGCCCTTTGCGGAGATCACCTTCCGCCGCTTCGGCCAGAGAGGGGCTGGCATGGGTGGTTTCGTAGAACAACAGGAAACTTAGCAGAACAGACAAAAAAGCGGCTGATTGACACAGAGTCCGGACAGTGTATTAGTTGTACATTCTGGGTTGCTGCCGAGTCATGGGCCCTCCTTGAACCCCAAACAGAAAGGAGGGAGCGAGAGAGTGAGAGGGAGAGACACTGCCCCAGGAAAGAAGAGAGAGTCCATGCGGGGGCTACTTCCTGCATTCGTCTTGTTCATCTGTGACATGCCAAGCGCTGTCGCAGTCGCAGCTGAGGACTGTTTTGAGTATGGTGGTTAGCGTAATTAGTGCATGCCTGCATATGTCAATCTACGGTTCCACCAGCACATGAATAGGCTGAGGTGCAGGGTTATTGAAGCGCCAATGAGTGAGTGATGTGAGGTGAGATGAAGGATTGACCAGGGCAAGCAGACAGAGTTAAAACAAATGATAAACGCCCAGGGGCCATGTGCAATACCCTGCGCAGTGCAAGTGTCCAACAATGATGCACAACAGTCCTGTGCGTATTCACAAATTAAGATCTGATAGGAATGTAAACATCAATACCCCAGGGCTTGTAATTATATCTTATCGGCAGACTGTCTTGCTTATTTGTGGGCTCCTCTTGTTGCCGCGTCACGGACTTGTGCCTTGAGTCGACGAGGGAGGTGCAGAAAATCAGCTACTGAAGAGTGTCAAGTCTATCGAGTCGTCGAGGGAAGACACTGACATGCCGGCGGAGACTATCTTAGTGAGGAAGAGGTGCAGACAAGGCTCAACGCCATCATTCAAGGGGTATGTGCATATTGGTGAAAGGACTGTACCCAGCGGGCGATGGAGATGCAGCGAAGGCAGGTGTCATGGTTCGATTTCTCCTCATGCCTCCAGGGCTTAGCTACCTGCAAGCTGTGCAAGTGTAGAAGCACAGATGCACACGTTGTCGTGTGCGAGTGCACAAAGCCGTGTCTCCACGTAAAAGACAGACACACACACACACACAGACACTCTCTCTCTCTGACACATATACATATACACATGTACACATACACACACACACACACACGGAGATGCCAAGAACAGGTGCGCAGGCAACCGACTCAGACAGCGACGGACAGACACACAGACAGGCGCACAGAGATGCACATGCAAAGAGTGTCACGCATGCACACACACACACCCATATATATATATATAATATATATATATATATATATGTAATTATTCAGTTTCTTTTCAAGCATGCATTTATTCATGTGTTTGTGTTTGTTGATACTTATTGATAGAAAGTTGCATTATTTATAACTGTTTTTGTATACAAATCTTTCCATTTTTGCGTGTGTGTATATATATATATATGTATGTATGCATGTATGTCTGTCTGTCTGTCTGTCTGTCTGTATGTATGTATGTATGTACGTATGTATGTATGTATGTATGTAGGTGTATATCCAACTGCATTCATGCGGCGGTCCGCGTGCTGTGATACTGGAGGATATCAGGTCTTCCCCGCATGTTCAGCAGTGATTTATGCACACACAGACACACACATACACACCCAAACGCTCAACGTAGAAAGCACACGACCGACACGCACACCACAGCCACACACAAGCACACAGACAGTCCCATGTAAGAGTGCAGTAGCTTCGAGCAGTGTTGGTTGGGTAGGGTCCGAAGCACTTATATGCGTGCTGCACCCGAGCACTCCGGCAGCCATTGCGGCCCAGGAGTGCGAGGCATTCGATCCACTTTTCTTTAGGGTCGAGCCTTGCATGAGCCATGGTCTGTCTGCTGGAGTATCTGCTACATTAGGCGATCGCGCCCTTCAGATCTTAGTAGCGACAGGTATTTCTTCAGACGCTGACCTGGCTTGCTTTTGGACATCCCCGCAGGAGATCGAGGGTGTAGTGCCCGGGGATGTGTTGCAGGAGATTCTGCAAGCTTGGCGCTTAGCAAATCAACGCTTCGAGCTACATGCGGTTCGTGATGCCCTTCCTGGACCGACTCCGGCGAAGATAGTGGTGGCTGCCGCTGCTAGGCCAAAGAAACGTTGTTTGCCTCCTGCCGCTTTGCAAGGAAAGGCTTGTCGTCTAAAAGGCCCGCAGCCTGTGGCTGCGACCATCCCGGACCATCTGCAATCGAAGCGGGAGCAAGAGATTCAGGCGATGTTTGAGGTGGTTGTTGCCACTGGCTCAGCTAATCTTCGCTTCTCTCCCACGGAGATGGGACTGACTCAGGATATTAAGCCCCTATTCGTGAGGCTCCTGGACAAGATTTCTGATGCCAGGGTTTCTTCGTTGCTGTCTATCCTTCGGCGTTGGGTGCGCTATGCTGAGTGCCATGTGGTTGCTGACATGCCATACTGGAGACCTTCGGCATAGCCTTAGCAGGCTTCCTCCAGGAGGTTTCTCAAGGTGGGCCCACGGCTGCGGTGAACGTCTTTAATGGGCTTAAGTGGTGGCGCGATTTTTTGGGAGTGCCGATGCCGACGACCGATCCGCTGGTCGCGATGTACAAGAATCCACCCCTGGGACATGCGCCTAGGCAGAGGACTCCTCTGGCTTTGGGTGTCTTCTTTACGTTGTGCGCCAGGTTCGAGACAAGCACAGGCTCTGTTCGGGCTTTTCTGGCTTGGATGCTTCTGCTCTGTACGGCATGCCTCAGGTTCGCACATCTTCAGAGATCCAGTGGCTTGAAGTGTGAGGGTAGCCTGCTGTCGGCGATTTGCCGAATGGGCAAGAGGAAGGAGCAGGGTGTGCAGCAGCCATTTGCATGGTGCGTTCCGGCTTGCGTCCAACCGGGCGCTTGCATCGCACCTACTTTGTTGCTGGAGTATGGTGAGTTGTGCGTGGCTGTTGCAGATGCACCATTCATCGTTCCTGACATGCAGTTGCCAAAATCGGGCCGACTCGAAGCTGGCACGCCCAAGATTGCATCCAAGATGAGCCGGGCGAAGTTTTGTGACCTGTCTAGGAGTGTTCTACAAGCGATTGGTGTCCAAGAAGAGGATTTGGACCAGCTGTCTAGCTACTCTTGCAGGCGGTTTATGCCGACGCTTGCGGACTGCCAGGGTGCTTCTTATGAGACGGCTGGCTATCGGTAATTGGGTTGAAGCACCGACGGATCGAGTTACTGTTAAAAACTCCGCTTCCAGAATGCCCATTCGCTATTCGGATGAGAAGGCGGCAACTGCTGGGATGGCCAAGATGCGATTGCTGGCGGCACTCAGTCTTGTCAGAGAGGCGTCAGGGGACAAGGTTCTGACGTGGTCTGATGTTTCCCAGCTTCGGCCGAGTTCTGCTAAAGTTGAAAAGGTGATCAATTCACCGGAGTGGCTCATGGATGCAAATGTGGCCCCCAAGCACGGCGAAGTGCTTGAGAGCCCACCTTGCGAGGCCAGTTCAGATGGCATCAGCTCGTCTTCGTCTTCATCGAGTGATTCTGACTCCGAAGCTTCGAACGAGGCTACTCCCTGTGCTGCGTGGTTCACACAACATCCCAAGGGATCTGTGCACCTTGTGCAGAAGCAAGCGGAGTGCAGATTGGTTCCGTGGTGCAGGGACCTCCCTTTCGACGTGGTCCACGTTGAGAGGGGCTTTGGCACCGATGTCGGTGATGGTCGGTCCCTTTGCAGGAAATGCTTGAGCAGGGCGCCGCCGGCAGTAGTGGCGAGGTTCACCTGATGGCCCACTGAGTGGCTTCTTCAGGTATGTGCATCGGCAGTAAAAGGCTTACCTTCCTTCGGTGTCTTTGCGGCGGAAGTGTGCCTTAAAGCATGTCTGATTCATTTATGCAGTGTGCTTTTGTGAGTGCCTGGGGCAAGCGAGCAGGGGTTGTTCACCAGGGTTCATGTTTGCGTGCAGGCTGATTATTCCATAAAAGCCCTCCCGGATGCATGATGGTACAAGGGTAGTGTTGGGGCGCTTTCTGGTTTGCACCATGGCTGCAGCTGCATCTTCGAAAAAGGGAGAAATCCCACCACACGTGGCTCTTGCAGCTATAGCGGAGTTGCCTCCGCATGTGCTGGTCTCTGTGTGTCAGGCTGTGCCTTTGGAATCCCGCCGCAAACTTCTTGATGCACTGGAACGGAGTGTGCAGGACAGGGCGGATGTTGCGGATCCGGCCATGGTGGAGCAAAGTGCCCAGGTGCAAACCTATGAGGACTTGACGTATGAGGCTGGGCAGGAGGTAAACACCTCTGCTGGTGTCGCTCCGATGCATCCTTCGTCATCGTGGCCAACTGCTGATGTTCCGAAGCCCCTGAAGCGTGGTCCTTGTTGTAGGAGCTTGTCTGGATGAGTAGGCCTAGAGCTTCATCCATCACGGGATGCACCGTTCCGGGCGTATAAAGGCTGCGGGTGATTGTGCCTGTTCGGTCTGCTTGGCGGTGGCTCGTCAGTGCTTCATAGGAGTGCGCTACGTAGAACTTGAATGCTGAGGAATTGTTGTCCTGAATGCTGCAGTTTTGTGACCGAGCAGCTTCCTGATCTAGGTGGAGGCCATGGATGCCTTGCGCGGTGTGCTGCAGTCAGCTAAGACATCCGAGCACGTGAACAGATACCTCACTGATACACTCAAGGTGGCTTCGATTGAGGATTTGGTGTTCCTTGTCTCAGCTGCAGCATACGAGACAGAGTTGAAGTCTTTGGTCACGGACCAGGTTGATGCGGTTAGGGATGTTCCCATCGAGCTGGCCAGACTGCGCGCTGCGTGGCGTAGGGCTAAGGCTGAGCTGCTCAAAGTCGAGGACAAGGCACGCCGAGGCGTCGCACCCGCGGAGGAGATGGATGAGACTTTGGAATCGACCGTCCAAGATGATTTGATGTCGAGGTTTGCGCGGTGTTATTGGCATAAAATTTCAGTCCATATGATGCCGTCTGATGCAGTGCTGGCGAGAGTCTATCGGGAATTGACTCGAAACCTACCCACGGTGATTCCATTGACTAAGATCCGGAGCTTGTTTCAGTCTCACAAGCCTACGGCTGAGAGGCGCATTTCCTTGGGTGGAAATGTCACAGTCAGAGTCGATGAGCAGGAATCGGCACCACTCCGCAATGTCTTCGATTATTATCATGCTTTGCGTGTGCTTGGCAATGCTTATGCGATTGCAGGGTCTATTGAAGTGCCCAGCCAAATTGATCAGGGTAAGACGGTCAGGGTGTCGCCATTCCAGACCCAGTTGGACTACGCTGATTTCGTGCTCCGCATGGCGATGCAATGGGAGGCGCCGCTGAGCTGGGTTAAGGATAGGGATGAGGCGACACGTGGCCGCATGGTGGAGCTCATGAGGCAGGGTTTCACCCAAGGGGAAGCCCTGTCTAGGGCCATGTCTGAGCAGGAGGTGCAGTGGTCTGTCACACCGCCCCCAGTGCCGGCGCATAAACGTGCACCACCTGAGGAAGGCTCACCCTCGGGATCGCCGGCTAAAAGGGTGCGCACTGGGTCGCACTACCGCGGCAAAGAGATATGCAAAAGGCGAAATGATCAGCGAGGATGCTCTGACCCTTCCTGTGCAAAAGAGCATCGGTGCGACGTCCTCGTGGATGGTGAGGTCTGTGGTTCCACGAAGCACACCCGCCTCACGTGCCCACACTTTCGCAAGTGAAAGGATGGCCGCCTGGTTACATGCGGGGATCCTGTTCCAGGTGAGGCCACACTCGCACATGATTCTAAGTCTGTTATGTCTTCGCCGGTCATGCCAATGGCTGAGTCCGCATGTGAGGTTCAGCGGAGTGTTGCTGCGGACGGTTTGCGGGTAAGCGCCGAGGATGAAGATGGGGCCCTTCATAGGTGCGTGCGAGTCTCCGTAGGCCAGGACCCCCCGCAGAAGCTAGCCAAAGCAAGCGTGAGTCTCTGGTCCGGGGCTAGGCGGCTTCGTCTTTGGTCCGATAAGGTCGTGTCAAGGGTTGACCGGAATTCTGATGTTGCCACACCTGCTGCCTGGCGCACGGTGAGAGCCTGGGAACCGAAGGCGGTCTTTGCTCAGAGACCCGATTGGGCATTCAGGCCGTGGCTTCGGGATGTGGGTCTTAAGTATGTCGTGTACACAGGGGATGCTCCTCTGCCGCAGATCCCGTGGAAGCTACCATGGGACGGGCCAATTCTTGTCATCTCCCTCTTTGATGGCATCAGTGCACTGCTTGTCGCCCTCATGTGTATGGGAGTTGTCTTTTCAGCGGTAGTGGCTGAGTCAGATCCGGTGTTGCGAACGGCAGTGAGCATGTGCTTTGGCAATGTGTTCGTCCAGCACGATGCTAGGCAACTTGATTTGGCTGTGGTGCGCAAACTCTTGCAAGAAGGCGGCTACACTGCTGTACTGGTTGCAGGGGGCTCTCCGTGTCAGGATGTGTCACCGTTGAACAGGAAAAGAAAGGGCTTGGCCAGTGATCGCACTTTGCTTTTCAACTGCATCCCTCAGGTGGCCCAGCAGTGTGAATCCTTGCTTGATGAGTTGGAGTTGAATATACCTGTGTTCCAGCTCCTTGAGAATGTCGCTCGAGGCCCACTTGACTTCGTTCGTGCAGTCTCGGCAGCCTTTCGGGGACCTCCTGTTACGATTCATGCAGGTAGTTTCGGGTGGTGCCGCCGTTCTAGGTGCTTCTGGGGTGCTGTAGGTTCTAGGTCGATGGCTGACCAAAAGGAACCAGTGCTTCCCCATGGAGTTGCATCTGACTGTCGAGCTGGCCAGCTACACGTCCTCTGGGCTGGTAAGAAACCTTTGCCTACCACAGTGTTCTTTGAGGATGGATTCGCGCCTGCCTTCGATCCGACTGCGGAGGTCCGTAGGGGCATGGATGCGTTCCCTTTCCCCACCTTTACGCAATGCTTTCCGCATGACGTCGATAAGGACTCGAAAGCTAGTAAAGTCGCTGTGGAAAGGTTTCGTCAGGATCATTGTAGATTCCCGGCACACACCTATGAGGACCGAGGACTCTTGTGGAAGGGTCAAGAGTGGTGGCAGCCATCGGCGTCCGAGCGGGCGGCCATGATGTGCCTCCCCGCTTCTTTGCTTGATGCCATCTCAGTCTCTGTGGATCGGGAGGCTGCGACGTGTGAGAGTCGTCGCATGTCGGCCGTAGGTAACTCCTTCCATGTCCCCTCCATCATGATTGCGTTGATTCTACTGTTTCAGCTTGTCCCTCAGTGTGCTGCGATACCAGCTGCGCGGTACGAGACAATGGAAGGTAGGCTTCGGCGCCAGGTCCAAGGTACCGTGTGGCAGCCGGGCGTGGTTGATAGTTTTCCAGGTCTCTTGACGGCACCGTTGATCCAGGAGCGCTTGGATGGCATCTTTGCTGAGCTTGGAGTGCGGCTCCCTCCTATGCATGTTTCTGCTGATGTTGAGCGGGCAGTGGCCCGTCTGCAGGTGTATACCGTGGATAGGTTGCTCAGGGGCTTGCCAGTGCATGAGTTGCGCCCGGAGTGGGCTCAACAGAAGGCAGCAGGCGAGTCGGCGGCAGCACTAGGGGTACAAAAGGGAGCAGTCTTGCATAAACATGCCCTCGTACCCCTCATGCCTCCAGCACTTGGGAAGGATAGCCGTTCGAAGATGAGCACATGCTTGCAATCGCCATTCCAAGCAGCAGCAGTGTTGGATGATGACGCTAGGTTTGCTGTTAGGGGGATGGTTGCCCTGGGCCCGTTCGCGAAGATGTGGCGGAGGAAGCAGCTTAGAGCTTTGCGTTGTCTTGATAAGGCCCTTGACAGTCTGAATGCGGAGCTCGTGAAGCTAATGCCGGCTTCAGTCCATGCCGTTGCTAAGAGGAAGCGCCCGGCCACAATGACGGCCTTGGCTATCCTGTTGGTGTGGCCTGATGTTACCGTTGGCCTGCGGTTTGTTAAGGGTTTCAAGCTGCTTGGCAACATTGAGGCACCGTCCCTTTTCCGAGAAGTGTCTCCGGTGATCCCTCCTGTGGTAGGTTTGCAGGCGCTCACAGGAGATCATGCCGCGGAGATGTGCAGTAAGTTGCGTGCCACGCTGCCTAAAGCTGAGTTTTCCCGGAGGTTAAAGCATTTACCTTGCAGGAAATCCAAGATGGTCTTGCGGAAGGCCCGTTCTCCGAGGAGCAGCTTCACGAGCGGTTTGGCCCTTTTTGTTGGGCGCCGATGAGGCGTTTTATGCATCAGCAGTCCTGTGGCAAGCTCCGGCCCATTGATGATGGGCGAAGCGGTGGTCATAACAGTTGTGTTGTTGCATCCGAAACGATTTTCACGAGTTCGCCTGACTTTGTGAGTGCGGCGCTCAAGTATTTGATGCACTTGTTGCTTGAGTCGGCCGAAGAAGATATCGAGTGGGCTGCCCCCGTCTTTGGTTCGGAAGACATGTCGGCAGCTTATCGCCAGCTTCCGAATGTCCCGGCGGATGCCCCCGGATTGGTGTTGGGGTACTGGGACCCTGATTTGCGAGAGATGCGATTCGCTGTGCTAAGGGCTCACCCCTTTGGGCTCGCAAGTGCAGTGCTCAACTTCAACAGGATCCCATGCTTGGGTACAGCATGCCTCCGGCGATGTACCGCATCCTGTGTCACACATTTCTTCGATGACTCAGGCATCCTGGATGTCTCATCCTCTCATGGTTCGGCGCAAGAGTGTGTGAACGTGCTGTACCAATGCATGGGTGTCCAGCTGGACCCGCCTAAGCAGCAGCCCATGGCGTCTCAGAGAGTGTTCTTGGGTGTTTTGTTGAACTTGTCACGCACGCTTTTTGACCGCACCATGCTTGTAGACATTAAGCCTGGGTTGCGTGAAACCATATTTGCGGATGTGCAGCGCATGCTTGATGCTGGGCGTTGCTCACCTGGAGAGGCAGCCAAATTGTGTGGTCGTATGGTCTGGGCTTCCTCCGCGATGTTCGGCAGATGTGGCCGTGGAGGGCAAGGACCGGTTTCGGACAGGCAGTATGATGTGGGGCATTCTGAGCTCACACCCCACTTGACTGCGGCGTTGCACTATGTCCAGGCGTTAGTTAAGGTTGTCCCTCCTAGGCTTGTTCCGTTGCATGGGGTCCCCGTTTCGCCGGTAGTGATTTACACGGATGCCAGTTTTGAGCCAGCGCATTTGACCTCGCCCGGTTTGGGTACGGTCCTGTTCGTACCAGGTTCGCAGCCGGCAGGTTACGCGGCATGGGTGCCGGATGAAGTGCTCACCAGCTTCCAGAAACGAGAAACGCAGATTGCACCGTTGGAGGCGCTTGCGGTCGTCTTGGCTTCCCTTCAGTGTCGGGAGGCTCTCGCTGGGGCTGAGGTTTTGTGGTTCATAGATAACCAGGCAGTGTGCTCTAGCCTTGTTCGTGGCACAAGCTCAATCGATGATATGGCTTCGCTTGTGTCAGTGACACATCTTCTCTGGGCATCAATGGGTGCCCGAGTCTGGATCGAGTGGGTGGACAGCGAGTCCAATGTTTCGGACGGACTGAGCAGGAGTGGATGTCACGACGCGTGGACTTGCTCTCAAGACTGGGTGCTCCAGGAGACCACATGTTTACCATGGCAGAGCTTTCAGCATTTGCCTCTTCTCCAGTTGTCGGAGGCCTTGTTACATTGGGCGGATGATGCATTGGGGTGATAGCTGCTTTCGCTGTCGCCCACTTCGTGGCCGTCCTTAGATGACCCAACGTACTTACGGCCATCCTTCGACTGAGACCGCGAGGACTCTTCGTGCAGGAAAAAGAGTGCGAGCACTCACCATCGCTCGAGCATTGTGCGTCGCAGGTGTGCAGTGCATATGCAGTAGCTTCGAGCAGTGTTGGTTGGGTAGGGTCCGAAGCACTTATATGCGTGCTGCACCCGAGCACTCCGGCAGCCATTGCGGCCCAGGAGTGCGAGGCATTCGATCCACTTTTCTTCCCGCCCTGACCCAGCCCTCAAAGTGGTGACTGCGAGTGGATGGGTGGGCACCTATCGCCATTGAGGCGCCAGTGCCATTCAGGCGTTTCATAGTAGATTCTGTACATTATTGTGAAGGGGTGATAGCTGCTTTCGCTGTCGCCCACTTCGTGGCCGTCCTTAGATGACCCAACGTACTTACGGCCATCCTTCGACTGAGACCGCGAGGACTCTTCGTGCAGGAAAAAGAGTGCGAGCACTCACCATCGCTCGAGCATTGTGCGTCGCAGGTGTGCAGTGCATATGTATACATGTATACAAGTTCTTAATGTAGCCTCTTTTGAGCTAACAACTTGCAATCGTTGCCATGAAGCAGCACAAGACCGCATGCTCGCAGGGTGACTCTGTCATCTACTTCTGGGCTGAGCCACCTGTCTTCAACACGCCGTGGTGACTAAGCCCCGGATTTGCAGTCCAGCAGCAACCGTAGTTTTTTTTTTGTTCGTTGTTGTTGTTGTTGTAGCCGCTA
>CAJNJA010001360.1:0-18343 GCA_905231915.1 Symbiodinium necroappetens | reverse complement strand
TAAACCCCAAACCCTACCTGGACCCTAAAGAACCTCCTTTTTAGGTTTTCTTATTATGAATTCTTTTATATAAGTTCTTCAAAAGGTAGGTTATTTGGGGTTCAGGAAAACCCTAAACCCTACACCCTAAACCCTACGCCTTAAACCCTAAACCCGAAACCCAATACCCCACGCCCTAAACCCTTCACCCGCTTACGCCCTAAAGGAGTAGCCCCGCCCTTCCTGTTTTCAGCTTGTTTTCTGGAAAACTGCTGGAGCCCAGGGGTTCAGGGCTTAGGGTTTAGGGTTTGAGGGTTTAGGGTTTGAGGGCTTAGGGGTTTGAGGGTTTAGGGCTTGAGGGTTTGAGGGCTTAGGGTTTAAGTTTAGTCGTTGATCCTTGATTACTGCATCTTGGAACGCTTGCTCTCAACCGCAGGACAAGATTGGATAGCATTCTCGTGTCATCAGATCGCACACCATTTGTGCTGAGAAAAAGAAGCTTATAGAGGTATTTTGCAGGTGTTGGACAAGTGCATTCAGGTTTGCAGCCCAGCCGCTGGACACAAATTGAAGGGCTCTTTCCTACGGCAGCCAGAATCCTTAAGGACGAAATGTACCTTAAAAGGGTTTAAGGTTCAACTACCATATACGATTCGTAATATGAAAGTATAGGGCCCCTACTCTTTAAGTGTCTTTTCGTCCTTCAAACCCTCAAACCCTAAACCCTCACACCCTCAAACCCCCTAACCCTCAAACCCTCAAACCCCTAAACCCTCAACCCCTAAGCCCTAAACCCCGAGCAGCTGCGCCCGGAAGCCGCCTCGAAACCTCTGTCGGAGCTTGCCCCAATCTGCCCCAGACCTTATTTATTTCGGCTGAAGGCCCATACGGTTGGAATTAGGGTTTAGGGTTTTGGGGTTTAGGCTTTTAGGCCTTTAAGGGTTTTAGGGTTTAGGGCTTTGGGTTTGGGGTTTCGGGTTTAGGGTTTAGCAGTTGATGACATAACCCTGCATTACCCATAATGAGGAGTATACCATAATTCCCATAGTTTAGGGTCCTTAAGGTAATGCAGGATTTATATCATCAACAATAGCTCTCGCTGTTGGGGGGACAACACTGAAGATGCATAAGACGGTGGAAGACTGGTTGCCATGGCTCAGGTGGGCCCTGTCTTGAGGCTTCCGGGTTTATAGGGGCTGGGAACCGGGCTGCGAAATGGATCATAGTATTGACTTACCCTAAGGGTCCAAGTACCTAGTAATCATATACATACTCTTCTGAAAAGTAACTTACAACACTACTATCCGTATCATATACTCTTCTGAAAACTAACCTACAAAAACTACTATCCGTAACCCAAGTACATAAGGATTTAAACTGCCCTTCTAGTTTCAAGCTATATTCCTTGATTTGGTGGCGCTTGGCTCTCCAACCACTCAACCCCAAACCCAAGATCTAACCCAAACGGTTTAGGATTTAGGGTATAGGGTTTGGGTTTCCTAAACCCTGAACCATCAACCCCGAACCCAAACCCCCGAAATCGAAATCCACCCCTCGACCTTTGTGCTTGTAGGAAGTTCAGTTGCAAGAACAAGCTGCTGGTGCCGAGCCCTCAGATATCTCGTCTAGATCGAAAGTTAAGCCATGGTCTGTCCCTAGCAAAGAACCTATTGTGTTAGGGTTTAGGGTTATTTACTGGGCTCCTACATCAAACCCTCCGCTTCTGCACTCTGAGAGCAGCCCTACACAAATATTCTACATATGCAAGAACCTACATTCGAGTGGATCCTAGCCCTGACTTTTTCAACAATCCAAAACATAGATCCCGAAGGAGTTTCCTACCATCAAAAGAAGATGTATGTTCTGGGAATACGAACCTATTGTAAGTACGTAGTCCCTTGGGACATGTTAGATCTTCCCTTTTTGGGCATCTTATTTGCAAATCTTTTGCAAAGGCTTTGAAGGGCAAAACTAGCTAACTAGCATTGATACATGCCCTGTCATATGTAGCACGATGAGCGAGACCTTCCTGGAGCATGTTTTTCCGTGGATCCTTTTGAGGGGTCTGGGTACTTGGCTGAATAGGGGACTTAGTAAATTGGGATTTGAAGCAACACGACAACCAATACAAATGACCTTAATCTAGTATCGAACCCTAAAGCGGTATAAATAAGTTTTCTGATAGCCCTAATCTTCTATCTAAGTAGATCTAACTAGATTTGCCTTAGTTGCAACCCTATAGATTTGGGCCCCTGATCTTCTAAGCAGTAGTATTCGGAATCGAAGCCTTATAAGCCCCAAACTCCAAACCCTTTTTTTAAAAAACCTACACCCGAAACCCTAAGCCCCTTTTTTTCAAAAAACAAAACCAATTAAGGCCACAGAATTATGGACTGCTCGGAATCGAAGCCAGGGCGTTTTCTTCGTTCGGCAGAATCAGTGGTTTGAGGGACCCCTGTACGATCTTGGGGTAAGCCGTCAAAAACTGTCATATCTCTCGAAACCCTGCACGCTCTTATTAAACCCTAAACCCTAAACTCTAAATTCTATTATGATTATTAGTATTACTATTATTATTATGATTAGTATGATTATGCTTATTATAATATGGGGCTGCGAAGTATTACTCGCTATCTACTTCTTTCAGACCGTCGGTTATCGGGTTGAGTGAACCCCAACCGCCTCTAGCCCTAAACCCTAGAATCCCCTAGACCCCCTGCGCCCAAACCCCTAAACCCCTAACCTCCAAGCCCTAAACCCCTAGTCTCTAAAACAACTAAACCCTTAGATCTACGCCCGAAACCCTCAAAAAAGCCCTAAACCTCTAAACCCCGGAGCAGCACGCTTCCTTCTCGAGGAAGTCATGGGGCAACTCGGATGTGAATGTGAAGAAGCCTGCCGTAAGGACAGGCACCCGAGCCTTTAGGGTTTAGAGTTGAGAGCTTAGGGTTTAGGGTTAAGGGTTCCGATATCTTAAAGTTTCCTTAAGGGCCAAATGACCCTTAAAAGTAGGAACCCTATACCCCTATACCTTGAATCCCTATATGGTTTGTGAACCCTAAGCCCTTTTAGGGTTCTTTTCGTCCTTAGGGTTTGTTGGATAAGATACTAAGTTACCCGAAGGGTCCACGGGACATCATACTGTTGGGCTTTGAGCTTCCCAACAGGGTGTTCAAGAAGGGGGTTTATGATCTCTTAAGGGTCCGGAAGGCCAGGTCTTCGAATAGCCAAAACCCAAAACCCTAAACCCAAAAACCCTAAACCCTTAACCCTAAACTAACATTTTTGTCTTCGAATACCTTAAACCCTAAACCCAAAAACCCAAAAACCCTAGACCCTATTATAAACCCTAAACTAACGTTTTTGTTTGAGGGAGTCTGTGAGCATTGTATACGTGAGCCCGTAGGGTTACACGGCCGCCACGGTGGACCTAGTGCGCGGGAAGCCAACAACCCCAATCCCCTTTTCAGGATTCTAACATTTTATTTGGGTAGCTCTCTAAACTAGGGTTCCTTTTTACGTCCCCAATATAGTACGGCACCCTTATAAAAAAGGACCCTAAAAGGGACCCTAATTTAGAGAACTACCCATTCACGGGTCGGAATCATGACCACCTGAAGGACCAGATGACCCTTAAAATTAGGGACCCTATGCCCGTATGCTATGACATACCATGAATCCCTATGTGGTATATGAACCCTAAACCCTTTTAGGGTCTCTTTGCCGTCCTTAAGGCAGTGTTATTTCTCAGGATTCCCTGAACCCGAAACCCCAAACCCTGAACCATGACTTTTTGCCGCGGACGAAAGGGGCCATTCATTGCACTTAAAAAAAACATTACAGTCAGCATGCCACAAGTGCTCTCCAGCTGCCCAAAAAAATGCGGCTGCTCTCAAGTTCGAAACCTGGGGGGGGGGGGGGTCCTTATCATAAGGACATAAGTTGACATAAGGATCGGTTTAGGGCTTAGGGTTTAGGGCTTAGGGTTTTGGGGTTTAGGGGTTTGGGGTTTAGGACTTAGCCTAAGTCCTAAACCCTAAACCCCTAAACCCTAATAGGGTTTAGGGCTTAGGGCTTTGGGGCCTGGGGCTTCTGATCAGGATCCTGTTTTTTTTTTTAGTCGGGTCCAAGCCGGGGTTGCCTTCGCCACCTTGTGACCGAGTCGAGGCTGCCTGGTTTAGGGTGATAGGGGATGAGTCTCTGGTAGTTTATTGCTTATTATTATTGTTATTATTATTATTTATTATTACTATTGTTATATATATATATATATGTTTTTGTTGGTGTTAGAGCTTAAGGTTTTAGGGTTTAGGGTTTATAAGGCCAAGTTTTTGAGAGCTGACTGCGACTTGGGGGTTCAGGGTTTGCGGTGTCCGGATTTAGGGGCCTTGAACGTGATCTACCCCTTGTCGGCCTCCGATGCGAATTGTATCTTTTGCTAGCTTTCCATGTGGGAGTTTCCGAAAATAGGGGGTACCTTATTTTGGGCTTCTTATAATAAGGATACCTTATCTTGGGCTTCTTATAATAAGGATCCTACTATTGAGGGTACTATATTAGGGTCCCCTATTTTCGGAAACCCCCATGTTGCCTACATCCCGAAGCTCCGAAACCTCAACCCGAACCGTATCGTTTGAGCGCTTTTCTGTCCGGGTCTCCCTGCTTTAACCTGAGTAGGCAGCAGGCCCTAGCCCTAAACCCTACCTAGACCCTCCATCTACCCTCTAAAGACCTTAAATACCCTGAATTTGGGACCATATGCCCCTATTTGAGGGTACTTGGAGGGTCCTGGTAAACTTCGAAACCGTCTTAAAGAATGACATGGGGGGTTTCCTTGGGGAACTTAGGATGCCCAAACGCGAGACGGAATGACAAGGTAAAGAGGGCCTTGCAAAGAGCATTTCCAGGGTGCTGGCAGGTCAGAAACCGTTATATAGTCAACCCCCCACTCTAAACCTAAACTCTAAACCTACACCCTAAACCGTAAATCCGTCTCATGTTCGGTGGGCAGCAGGATCACTGCACAGGGCCAGCTTTGCATCAGCGATCACATGGCCAGCCCGCAGAAATGAGGACCTTGCCGCTGGAATTACCTGGAGCACTTGGACAAGGGCTTAGAGGGTCCTTTAGAACTGGAGTAGGGGGTTTGGGGACCTATTTTTTGCAATAGGTTACCTTAAACCCCAAACCCTGAACCTTAAATAAACCTCAAACCCTAAACCCCAAACCCTAAACCCTAAACCCCAAACCCTAAACCCTAAACCCTTAAACCCTAAACCCTAAACACTAAGCCCTAAACGTTAGTCTTGTGAAGGAACCTTAAGGAGTATCTGGGGGTTTAGGGTTTAGTTTTTAGGGTAGTGGTTTAGGGTTTAGGGTTTAGTTTTTAGGGTTTGTGGTTTAGGGTTTGTGGCTTAGGGTCTATAGGGTTTAGGGTTTAAGGGTTTATAGGGTTTGTGGTTTGTTCTTGGTCTTGGGGATTGGGGTTTTGGGATCACGGCCAGGTTGTTGAAGTGTGCGGTTCTCGCAGAAACGAGGTTAGGTTCAGGCTCTTGAGGTTCGGGGTTCCGCCCACTCCCTACCCCAAAGGGTCCTAAGTAGTAGAATGTAGGGTTCCTGTTTTAGGAATAAATTTTATGCTTTGGGAAAGCATCCCCCCATAACAGTACTTAGGAGCCTTTGGGTACAGGTTCGGGTGTGCTTGGACCTTCAAAGGTGCCATTTTGGGCTTAGGGGTTTAGGGTGTAAGGTTCCTCTACTAGGTTCCTGAGTAGTACCCTTTTGTCCTTTTTATTTTAGGGTCTCCTTATTAAAACCGAATACTAGGAAAAAGGGTACCCTTATTATTTAGGGGTCACTCAGGAACCTAGTTCAAGGGTAGCATGTAGGATTGGGGCTTAGGGTGTGGTTGGACCTGCAGCAGCCCAGGACACGGACGGTGCGAAGCTAATGAACTCTCCGGGGCCTCTGCTGCATCCGCGCGTAGCTGCGTTTTGAGTTTCGAATGACAGGCATCATCTTAAAATAGGGACCTTAATAATTGGAGTAGGGTTTTGGGGGTTCCTTATAATGACAAAAGTATAACCCTAAGGGTCCATGTATCCAAATAGTAGATACTTTGGCCCCAAAGTACCCAAAGAGGGACTACGTCAAAAGACTAAAGTATGTCTATTTGGGTACATGGACCCTTGGGGATTGGGAGCTACTACCCTACTATAGCATTCAGGTCTCGTTACAGCCCTTGAGAGTGCCGCAGCCCTTGGGCTGTGAGGCGCTAAGGCTTCCCAAAGAAGGGTCGTGAGTGGTTTAGGGCTTAGGGTTTTGGGTTTAGGGTTTAGGTTTTAGGGTTCAGGTTTACCTGAGAATACTAATAGCCACTATTTAGTGTCCTCTTCGTGAAATCCGGATTTCACCGTAAAGCGGCCGTATTTCGATTTAGAAATTGTTTTTTTTGATGCAACGAAAGCGGGCAGATTTTTGATCCACCAATCGGAAAATTACTTTTCCCGACAGAAACGCAAACCGTATGGAACCCGACAAATGCCGACATTATGTCGACATTTTTCCCGTAAAAGGCCGTAATTTGATCCGAACAACAAAAGCGTAATGCGGCCACTTTTTTGCTTCTGTCCGGGCCACTTTTTTGCGAGGCTACTTTTTTCTGGCCTTTTGAAGTGGCTGGATTTTTCTGTCCTTCGGTATCCCCAGGTAGGGTTTAGGGTTTAGGAGTAGGGCTTCCGAGTTCGGAGTTAGAATTGTTTTGGTTTGTGCAGGAAACCTCCATCTAAAAGTGTGGATCTAATTACTGAAGTCGGTGCTCTAGCGTGTCTTACAATGGTCTTCTACACTGTTTAGCACAGTCAAACGTGGGAGCATGCCTAAAACCTAACCCCTTCTAGTGCGCATGTATTAAGTCTCTGCCATCGTGGGTAACATTTTACATGATTATGGTATTCAAGCTCACTACGGAACAAAACATGTAAATTTCCCAAAACCCTAAACCCTAAACAGATGTTTGTTTCCCTTGTGGGCCCTCCCCAACGCATGCAACTTTAGGCCCGCGCTCTGGAGCCTATAGACCTTTTAGGGCTTAGGGTTTAGGGCTCAGGGTGTACCAGCACCCCTCCAACTACCCTCTATTCTACCCTAAATACCCACTATCAAGGACCATAAGGGCTCCATTAATTAAAGGGTATTTGGGGGCGTGCTGGTAGGGTTAAAGGAACTCTAATCTCTAACATCCTAAACGTCAAACCCTCATAAACCATGAGCCTGACTTTGAACCCTAAACCTTAAGCCCCTAGAAACCGTAAAGGTTTAGAGAGGCTTAAGCCCCTAGAAACCCTAGGGGTTTAGGCTTAGGCATAAAACCTCTAGACACGTGGTTTAGGGCTTATAGCTGAAACCCCTAGAAACCCTAAAAGGGCTTAGGCTTAGGCTTAAACCCTCTAGAAACCCTAGGGGTTTAGGGCTTATAGCTTAAACCCCTAGAAACCCTAAAAGGGCTTAGGCTTACACCCCTAGAAACCCTAAGGTTTTAGGGCTTACCCTAAGGCTCCTAGACCCTTGTAGTGAGATCCCAGACCCTAGCCCCCGAAGCCGAAACCCTCCTCCAGAAAGCCCAAGACCCTCTTAGGAGCCTTAGGGTAGGCATTAGTGCTTTAGGGATTCGGGAGGGTCGGGGGTTGTGTGGGCTTTAACACGAGCTGGCGATCATTGCAGAGACCTCGGGTGTGTCGTATGATGCCCTGATGACAGGAGGAAGTTTAAGGGTTTAGGGTTTAGGGTTTAAGGGTTTAGGGTTTAGGGGTTTAGGGTTTAGGGGTTTTGGGTTTAGGGTTATAGGGTTATAGGGTTTAGGGTGTAGGGTTGAGGAAGACAGCCTGGAACAGCTCTACCAGAAACCGTGGGGTTCCTGAAGGGTTCTTCAATGGCTCCTGACCGGTTTCCCACAAAGGGTTGTCACGGGGTTTGCTCACACATTCTTGAAGGAGTTCAGGGGTCAAGGGTCGAAAGAGTAAGAGGCTACTATGTATAGCCCCTTACAGTCCCCAGATAGAGAACATTATGTATCGTGCAGCGAATTGTTTTGTTATCCTTGAATGTTAGGGCTCCTAGATGAATGACATGTCCTAGTCGTTTCTGTTTAGGGCCTTTAGAGATTTGAGTGTGACGTTGAGGCCTCGAACAGCCCGCTCACGCTATGGGGTTCTTACGTGAGCAGTATGGGGCGTTGGAGTGTAGTTTAGATTGCATACGGACCATGCATCGCATGCCCCAGATCCCATCAAAATCATACCTAGACCCTCCATCTGCCCTCTATTAGACCCCAAATACCCTTAATTTGGGACCCTTTACCCCTATTTGAGGGTACTTGGGAGGGTCCTGGTATACACCCTAATCTTTGGCTTCTCTGGACTCTTAACTCCTATTCCAAGCTAGAGCAAGAGGGTGTCCATGGGCGTCCCGAGCTCGATGGACGCTCGAGTTACATGCAAACATTACCCCTTAAGCCTTTCTTTAGAGTCGGATCCAGGGGCTGGAAGCTTAAACCCTAAACCCTAAACCCTACACTCATGGCATCGGGTTATTTTTTACGCTTAAAGCACGTGGGTATGAGGCTGACTCTGTTTGTGATGTGTTAAACCGCTGTTTAGGGTTTAGGGTTTAGGGTTTTTGAGGGTTTAGGGTTTAGGGTGTGGGGTTTTGGGGGCACTGTCTTCCTCTGACTCCGACATTAATTATGCGGGCATCGTAGCCTCCTATGCTGTCGAGGCACGCGAAGCTTGCCAAGACAGCAGAATCGATCTGGGAGATTCCCTCACGAAGTTACTATCCAATGTGTGCAGCCTTGACAGTTAGGGTAGGGTGTCTGGTGTAGAATACAGTAAGAACAACTTTCAAGTTAGGGACTACAGCCCTCAGAGTCCATGTGTCCATATGTACATATATATATATACATATATATATATGCATGCATGCATACATACATACATACATACATACATACATACATACATACCTTGGCCCCAAAGTGCTTACATCAGGATTACTTTCAGGCCAAACAGAGTGTATACTCTTTAAAACTATTTCGGCACATGGACTCCGAAGCCTTATCCCTAAGCCCTCTGGTAATCTTATGGAACCCGTAAAGGAATCCTTAAAGGAACCTATATGGATACATGGACCTAACTTAGGGTAAGGAGGTGCCATTATCGTGGCTGCTGGGGCTTTGACTTGGGTCTCAGAGGTTGAGATTTTCTGGAGCTTTAGTTTGCGGTTTAGGATGTAGGGAATTCAGGGAGTTTAGGGAGTTCAGGGAGTTTGGGGAGTTCAGGGAGTTTAGGGAGTTTAGGGTTCAAGGAGATTAGGGAGATCAGGGAGTTTAGGGTTTAGGGAGTTTAGGGTTTAGGCAGTTTTGGGTTTGTGGAGTTTAGGCTTTCTGGCGGCTCTAGGGTTCAAGGTATCTGCTCAAGACGGACTGGAATCTCTCGTAGGGAGAGCCCCTAGCTCTCCGTGTGCGCCTAAGGTGCACGAAGATCCTTAGTTATCCACAGCTCTCGTGTGCCCCGCGAGTGGCGAAGAAAATCTGCAAGTTGCTCTTGGGTTTGGGGGCTTAGGGCTATAACAACCCCTAAACCCTAAACCCCCCCAACACCCTAAACCGCTTGAACCTTGAACCCTGTATCAGCCCTAAACTGAACCGGAAGCACCAGTCCCACAGAACCATGAAAAAACACAAATAAACTTAGCCACTTAGCCCCATGATACCCGAGCCTCACATCGTCAAGACCTCAAGTCTCAAGAAACCAGTGTTTACCTGTACATCCCATCACACTCCATACATCAAGGTAGTTTTCTAAAATAGGTTCCCTTTGGGGGTCCTTTTTTTATGAGGGTGCCGTACTATACTGGGGACCTAAAAGGGACCCTAATTTAGAGAACTACCCATAAAATGTACCTGCTTGTCATCGTTTCTACATACCGTGGTACGAGGTATCTATACCTTTGACTGTCTAGCTGACTACTTGGGCTTCTAGCCTATCCGTCACTGGGTTTTCTTCTCTAGATCTGCTCATAAAACTACCTTGAACTACCAAACCCTACTTTTTTGTAGGTTCTTATTGCAAATCCTAATATGGAATTTCTAGGGACCCTACAAAAATGTAGGTTTTGGTAGTTTAAGGTAAGCAAGCCACACCAGAGATGCCCATCGAACCTCTAATGCCGAAGCCTAAGGCCCAGAAACAGCATGAACAGCTTTTGCTGAACCCCTCCACCCAAAACCCTGGGTTTGAGCTTGCTTTAACCCCCAACCCTAAACCGTAAACCCAAAAAAAACCCTTGGCCCCAAAAGCCCTGACGATGGTCCTCCCCACGCCTAAGCAGGCATCAGGAGGAGGACAAGGGTTATAAAGGAGGTTTTAAGGTCTCCATGACATGTCGTTAACCCTTACCGTCAAAGGACTCATATGGGAAGGATTTTGGGCCCAAAAACCCTATTACATAAGGCTTTTGGGCTGTTTTGATGCTAAGGGTAAAGGCTCTATATAGGGTATCTGAAAGGGCTGAGGGCTTCAAATCTGCACAGGTGCACGGCTCTCGCTCGTTTGAGTCCGTTCTAAACCATCGCACTATCCATCCACCTGTCTACGTTCCGATTCAGTCTTCCAGCACTCTGAAGAAGAGCCGGCTTGAGAGAGTAGTGTCCCTGCACTTCAGAGGTTTCACGCTCAAGGGGTCTGTGTAGGACCTGGGAATTCATTCAAACCGAAGCCTGCGCCAAGCCCAGCAGTAGCCAAACTGTACTTAAGCCCGGAAACACGGACATAGTCATGCCAACACGCCGTTTTGGCATGGGAGCTTTTATCTTGAATCTTCAGCTACCTGATCTTTCTGTCTGCGTACTCCTTCCATCATGTGGGAGTAAGCCTGATCATGCAGCCCAAACCATATATTCCAACGCTACTACCTTAAGGACCAAATGACCCTTGAAAGTAGGGGCCCTATACCCTTATGCTATGAATCCCTATACCGATTAGGGTTCTTTTCGTCCTTAAGGTAAGTCATTGGACAAATTCCCTAAGGGTCCATGTGCCCAAATAGTAGATACTTTGGCACCAAAGTACCCGAATAGGGACTACTTTAAGGCCAAAGTATATCTATTTGGATACATGGACCCTTAGGGATTGAACTCCGGGCCAGTACCCCGTGCGCCGCACGCAGGCCCCAAAGCGCAGCGATTTCTCCGACCACCTGTATCCGAACCTGCAGGACCAGCTTGGTCTAAAGCCTTTTTTTTTGCCCTTTTTCTTTTCGGGTTCCGTTATTAAACCCAAACAGTAGGAAAAAGGGTTTTAGGGTTTTAGGCCTAAGGTAGGTAGGGGTCCATGTACCCAAATAGATATACTTTGGCCTTAAAGTAGTCGCTATTTGGGTCCTTTGTTGCCAAGGCATATACTATTCCAGCTTGGTCTAGCTTAGCCTAAGTTACCGAGTAGTACCCTTTGCCCTTTTTCTTTGTGGTGTCCCTTATTAACCCCAAGTTGTGGGAAAAAGGGTACCCTTATTCAGGGGTCTAGCTTACCCTAAGGGTCCATGTACCCAAATAGATATAAATTGGCCTTAAACTATTGGGGTACTTTGGGGGCCAAGGTATGTACTATGTGGGCACATGGACCCTTAGGCTTAACTAGCAGAGGGCTCTCTGGGGCTGTAGCACTCATTGGAGGGGTTTGTAACGGTTTTTTCGAACGGTTTCATACTAGCCTCAGGGTCCAAGTACCTAAGAATCAAATGCTCTTCCGAATGCTAACCTACAAAACCTACTATCCGTAACCCAAGTACAATTATTACGTCCTTTGGACCCGTAAGGTAGGCTCAAAAATAGAGCGAAATAGTGTGGTTGCACCTGCTTACTCAAGCTGAATGACAGGTACAAGGCACCTTCATCATTCAGGGGATCGGGTTTCGTGAGGAGCCCGTTCAAACTGGTGCTTTAAACGTTCCTTATTATGGTTTAGGGTTTAGGGTTTAGGTTTAGGGAGAAGGACAGCACCCCGAACAAAACTAAACCCCATGACCCATTCTTATGGAACCGTCACAGAGCCCTTACAGAACACCAGGGACACACCTAGAGCAGGACACACGTACTAGCAGGATCAGAGTCCCGGAGCTGGGTTCCCGAAACCCTTAAACCCCTAAACCCTAAAACCCTAAAGCCCTAAACCCTAAACCCTTAAACCCTAAACCCTCAACCCTAAGGCCCTAAAGTAGATGGGATCGTTCAAGTGGTTGAACAAGGGTTCTGGTAGGGCTTTATCGGGTCTTAAGGCTTATAAGGTCTACTTTGAGAGCATCAGAGGACGTAGCTAGTATAGGTTCTACGTAGAGTTCTTTTTAATGGGGGGGATCTAACTTGATCTAGCCCTCATAGGGGTACTTTACCGTGAGGGTCCATGTACCCAAACAGACTTTTAAAGTAGTCCCTCTTTGGGCACTTTGGGGCCAAAACTATATACTATTTGAGTACATGGACCCTTAAACCCTAAACTAAACCCTATAGAACCCTTAAAGCAGCCCTTAAAGGAACACTTGAAGGTACATGGACCCTTAGGGTTAAGTAAAGAGAGTACTTTGGCGGGCTGCGGGAAGGCTCTGGAGTCTAGGTATTGAGCTGCCGGGCTAGGAACCTTTCGAACTCTAAACGGTTTAGGGTTTAGGCTAGTAGGGTAGACCCTAAACCCTAAATTTAGGGTTTTAGGATTTTTAGGGCTTAGGGCTCATTTTTTTTAGGGTTTAGGTCTTTATGGTTTTAGGGTTTAGGATTAAACCCTAATCCGCGAGATGTGCCTAGCCTTCAGCCGCAGGCAGCCGCCAGCGGGACATTGGAACCGCCAAGCACGAAACTGTGAACGCTGAAGCCCGGATGTTGAAGACTCTTAACTTAAAGACACAAACCACCCCAAACCCTAAACCCCTAAACCCCAATTAAACCCTAAACCCTAAACCCAATAAGCAACCTTGAAGTCCCTCATACCTGAAACCCTAAAGCCCAACCCCCGAGCAGTTGAGGAGTACTTGCAGGCAGAGCATCCGGACTGGTTGCCCTTCCCCAGGGAGGACAGTGGAACTGCCTGGGGTTAGGGTGTAGAGTTTACGGGTTAGAGTCTAGGGTTTAGGGTTTGGGGTTTAGGGTTTAGGGTTCAGGGTGTAGGATTTAGCCTGGCTTCTGCAAGGTTAAGCGTGGACGGGGTGATGTATAAGGGTGGCATAACGTTACATGTTGCACGAGATTGTTCTTTCGATGGTCTAATAAAGGTGTTTAGGCTCAGCTTCGGTGTACCCAGAACAGAAAACCGCCCCAAAAAAATCAACGACAACTCCTACAAAAGGAGACGACTTTCAACCTTTTTGGACCCATAACAAGAATCGACAAGTTAGTCTTTAGTTTCCTATGTTTGAAGTTGTGCTTTCTTTTTATAGGTTACAGGTTTGATTATGGGTTTGTGGTTTGGTCCTGGTCTCAGGTTGGTGTCCGAAAGATATCCTTGGAGACATCAACTCCACGTGGCATTATATACTTGATACTAGCAATAGAAATGGCTATTTCCGGTAATAAGCACGGGTCCTTGTACTCAAATGGTCATGAGACGTAGTAAGTAAGGTTCTAGGTGCCTTAACTGAAACTGCAAGCATCGTTACCAACTTCTTGTGCGTTTTTTTTGGCCTAGTCATTAGCCCCTAGGCTCCTTAGTACTTCCTTTTTGTGGGACAAATTTCTGGATCCTATAAGGTAGTCCCAAAAAGGAGCTACACTGGAGCCTATGGGTAGGCCCATGATCCTCACAGTCCAAGGAGTCCTTCTTCTTCCCCCCGTAAGCCCTGAATTGGCCAGACCTCTTACCCAGAGAGCCCAATACCCCGTACTTAAGGAATATGCCTTAAATCATAATGTTAAGGCCCCTCTAATTTAAAGGTATGTTCTTTAATTAAGGGGTAGTTGGCTTTTTGGGTGGGTCGAAAAAAGGATGGTGAGATTGCGTAGTGGGTACGCTTCCATCTTCCGTAATCTCGGATGTAGCAGTCCAGAACGAAGGCCTTCTGTCGTTGAGATTATCCACAAATGCTTAACCCTACGACCTAAGCCCTAGTTACAGCTTACGAAGTTGCTGGGGTCAGTCACATGGGTAGTTCTCTAAACTAGGGTCTCTTTTAGGGTCCTCCTTATAAGGGTGCCGTACTATATTGGGGACCTAAAAAGGGACCCTAATTTAGAGAACTGACCGCATGGGGAGGGGCTTCGTCGCAGCTTGTTCTTGCCACTGCGAGTGATCGGGTGTCGCTAAACCCTAAACCCTAAACCCTAAACCCTAAACCCTAACCCTAAACCCTAAACCCTAAACACTAATAATGGTCTGGCTTTGCTTGGCTCCTCTAAAGGTTCCTTTAAAAGGGCTTTTGGGCTTTCCCTTAGCCTCCAAGGGCTCGTATTTCAAGGCTTTTGGACCCCAAAGACCCGATTCTATGAGGCTTTTGATGCTAAGGGTTTGGGCTTGGGTCTTTGGATTTAGGGTATGGGATTTAGGCTAAAGGGTTTAGGGTTCAGCAGGAGTTGAAGCTTCGACATCTCAAGCTGAGCCTTGCACACTTCAAGGCCCTACATCGAAAACCCTATGCCTGAAGGCCCTACTGTAGACCCTACCAGCAACCCCCAACTACCCTCTATTCTACCCCCAAATACCCACTATTAAGGACCATAAGGGCTCTATTCAAGGGTACTTGGGGGGTGCTGGGAAACCCCAAGCCTAAAAACCGAAACCCCAAACCCGTAACCTTAAACTGCTAACGCCCTCAGTCCTCCAGCCCCAAACCTATAAAACCCCAAAGCCCCAAAAACGCCCAAACCATAAGGCCCAAAAAGCCCAAAAAACGCCCAAGCCATAAAGCCCCTAAGCCGTCGCCCTTTCCCGCTGCGTCGCCCAACATGTGCGCGGACGATGCAGCCGACATCTTCGAGGTCGGCAAACTTCCTGGGATTTAAGGTTAGGGTTTAGGGTTAAGGTAGGGGTTCATGTACCCAAACAGATATACTTCAGCCTTAAAGTAGCCCCTAGTAGGGTTCTTTGGGGCCAAGGTATATACTCTTTGGGCACATGGACTCTTAGGGCTCTCTGTTAGAATTGTTGTAAGGCTTTGGGCTTCGGGCTTCTTCAACCTCTTGCAGGTTGGTATATGAAAAGAGGTGTGTGGTTTCTGTTGCTGTTTTTGTGTGATTGTTAGACTGTGCTCGAACTCGGTCGGGACAGGTGGTATTTCATGTGGGATTTGCGGCTATGAAGCTAATCCTCAACCCCCCAAAACCCTGAACCGCAGGCCCTAAACCCTAACCCCAAGGCCCCTAAACCCCAAACCCTAAACCTTAAATCCTAAACCCTAAAAACCCTATAGATCCCTTTTAAGGAACCCTATAGATCCCTTAAAGGAACCCCATAGATTGTCCTAGAATCCTAAACCCGAAACCCTAAACCCTAGAATCCTAAACCGGATCTTGTCTAGGGGCACCAGCGGTCGGCCAATAAAAACTGACCCAGTCCAGCGTCCCCCACCCGGCATGGGGGGCAATTTGGGTTTAGGGCTTAGGGTTTAGGGTGTTGCAGGGATTGAGCACTGCACCATGTAGGGTCAAGGGGTTTCTTATCATTTGCCTATGAGGGCTTTGCAGAATTCTGTAGGGCCCCTAAACCCCAAACCTAAACCCTGAACCTTAAACCTTAGGGGTCCGAAGGACTTGGTCCGTAAGCCAGGACCTCAAAGCACAGAGCTGCATGAATGGCACCCCACTTGGAGGGTTTTGGGACTTAGTAAGTACGGCTACAAGTACCTTTAAGAGCAGTACAGTCAGTTGTAGTAAAGTTGCCGTATTTGTAACCCTAGTTCCCCAAGCCCCCAATGCTTCAAGGCACTGAAACAGTATACAGGCTTGAAAATTTTGCACTACTACTCCTTGGGGCTCCGTAGAATTATTGTTGTACCTCAAACCGTTTTCCAATTATATTTCATATCCAAACCAAAATCCAAAACTCTAAGCCCCATGCCAGGTCCCTGGAAGTTCCCCCAGCGGCGAGTTTCGGACATCGTCTCCGAGGTCGGGGTTTTGGCTACTGTCCATCCTTTCTTCTATTCTAAACATGCTGCTACATCCACGATTACTGCGGCTTGGTAAGATCAACGATCGCATACTGGTATATAGTACTCAAATTAAAGTGACAAGAACGATGGTGATGGTACGATGAACATCTTTGCCTTCACCATCATCATTATCATCATCATCATCATCATCATCAGGTGTTGTTCTTGCCCACGACAGGTGATAACAGCAGTCATCCGTATAGTCAAGACTGTGTATGTTCAGCGCTCTCGCTAGCATTGGTAATAAGATGAGCCACGCCAGACCCAAATCCGGAATCTTGTTCCTTAAAGGTTTAAACTGCAGTACAGTTGCAATGCAGCGACGACTATAAAGTGCAGATCCGAAATCTCTTGGCTTTCCTGGGCCGAATTTGCTACTGTTGGAGTGCTCTTTCTTCTCGACTCCCTTGTGGTAGAGTTTTTTTGCACAGCTTGAAATCATTGTTTAGGGGCTGCTGAGTGCATTTCCTTTGACCTTACTTCACTTAGGAGCTGAATTACTACACTTTAAACTTTTTGGGATAACAGGATCCCTTATAGAACTGAAAGTGTGCACTTGTTGTGCTCATGAACTCAACAACTAAGCTCAGCAGGATACCAATCCTTGAGGGCATCGTCAGGGAATGAATACTTCCAAGCTTGTGGGAAGAAACGTAATGGGGAGTGCAATCCTTAAGGACGAAATATACGTCAAAAGGGTTTAAGGTTCAACCACCATATAGGGATTCATAGTATAAGAGTATAGGGCCCCTACTCTTTAAGTGTCTTTTCGTCCTTAAGGATCCGGCTGCTCCTTGGAGTTCGCCTGTTAAATCTGAAGCGCCCTCGTGCTCCGTGGGAGGTCGTCTAGACTGGGTTCTTGCTATGGGAAGGAACTTAAGTTACCAGAATAAAGAAACCCTTTCATTTACTATAGGTCCCTATGAAATGAAACTCCTTAACAAGAACCCCGTACCGCTCTAGCTTCCCAGATGTCGGACAGCTTCGAGACCTTCACATAACTAAATTTGGTGTAGGGTTTAGGGTTTAGATTGACAGCAAAGGCTTACCCTATGCTTCCAGGGACCTTATAGTTAGGGCCCTAGACCCCTTAAGGACCCAATAACAAGGCCCCCGGAAGCCTAGGGTTAACTATGGTTCAGATACCTTCTTGAAGTTCACAGTATAAGACGAGATGGCCCTCGTTCAGCCCCTAAGGTGAACCTAAACCCTCAAACCTGAAACCTTTTAAATCCTGAAACTTAAACCCTCAACCCCGAACCCGAAACCGTAAAAACCCTAAACCCTGAATCCTAAACCCTAAACCCCTCAACTCTAAACCCTAAGCCCTGAATCCTAAGTCCTGGGTTTCCTTGAAACGCAGACCACGCGAAGCCCCCCGTCGCTAAGACTGGCACGCCCAAGGTTCGGCGAGAAGCTTTGCAAGGCCTATCGCTAGGGTTTAGGATTTAGGGTTACGGGTTTAGGGTTTGGGATTTAGGGCTAAGGGCTTAGGATTTAGGGCTTAATTAGGGTTTAGGGTTTAGGATTTGGGTTTACGGGTTTAGGGTTTACGGGTTAGGGGATCAGAAAGGCTCCGGTTGTGTGTCTAAGGAAACCCGAAAGGTTCGGATTTTGGTCCTAGTTTTGGAATCTCTAAGGTAGGGTTTAGGGCTTAGGGGTTTAGGGGTTTAGGGCTTAGGGTTTAGGGTTTTGGAATCTCTAAGCTAGGGTTTAGGGCTTAGGGGTTTAGGGGTTTAGGGTTTAGGGTTTAGGGTTTTGGAATCTCCAAGGAAGTCCTGTGTCAGGACAGTTTCGGCTTTCCGGGTAACCGATAAACTAAACCCTACCTACACCCTTGCAAATCCCTGAGAGTCCAGGTACTTAGTTGGTTCAGAATTTCACGGTTTAGGGTTTAGGTTTTTTTGGGTGTTTGGGGTTGCATTTGCGGTTTACTTCAAGGTGACATTGGAAGAATTCCAACATAAGGCGGTTGGGTACCGAAGGTACACTCCATAAGCAGCTCCTGAACGCCGTCAGCATCCTGCAACTTCCAAACCTAGAACACCTCGCTGTAGACTCCTTGCAGTTCTTCTGGGTAGTTTTCTAAATTTGGGTCCCTTCTTAGGTCCCCAATACAGCACGGCACCCTTACAAAAAAAAGGACCCTAAAAGGGATCCCAATTTAGAGAAC
>CAJNJA010001349.1:0-17020 GCA_905231915.1 Symbiodinium necroappetens | reverse complement strand
AAACCCTAAAACCCTAAACCCAGGGGAGTCTCTTTTGGTGTTGCGCTGTGGGCGTAGGGTCCAGGCCGTAGGGGTCGGTCTGACCCCAAAACCCCGTCGACCTCGGACCCACTACAGGAGAAAGCCCTAATTTAGGGTTTAGGGCTTAGNNTTTAGGGTTTAGGTTTAGGGGCCCTATAGAAGAACCCACACAAGATCCCCAACCTCCAAAATCGCTGGAGCCTCGGTGCCTACACCATGGGGATAGCGTAGGGCTAAGCCCTACTCCCTAAACCGTATCTGTAGAGCCCAAACCCCTAAACCTTAAATTCGAAACTAAACCCTAAACTTCCTAAACGCCAAAATCCCCAAAGGCGAGTCGCAGCATCAAGAAGGTGCCATAGACCAGCACAAGCGTGGTCACCACGGCGATGCACTCCTCTTCTTCAGGAATCCGTATCTTGGCTTACTGCGGGTGTCTGCATTCATAGCGAGAACGGGCTTTGGCAAATATTACAGTATCAGAAGATTGCGAGTACAACGAGGATGCCGCAATATTATTATCTGGGTCTCAATACTACGCTTGTGCCTTTTAGAGTAGCCGTTGTGTTGGTAGTTGTGGTGGTAGCGGTGGCAGTAGCAGTCCTTATTCAATAAGCCTTATCCGCACGAATGAATCTGCCAAATCCCCAAAAAAAACCTCCGCATGCTGCACTCGAACCCCCTACTGCGATACCCTCCACCCCGAAGACACTCTCAATCCCAAGCCGTCATCCCAAGCCAGCAGCCACAGCGCAATCGTGCAGAGAAGTGGGAATCCCTGAACCTAAACCCGTGAACCCGGAGCTCTTAAACCCCCAACTCAAAACCCTAAACCTCGAAACTCCCAAACCCTAAACCCTAAACCCTGAAACCCTAAAACCCTTCAAAGCCAAGACATTCCAAAGAATTCAGCCATCGCCTGGTCCACCATGGCTTCACCGGTGGCCAAGTGCACGCCCGCTCCGGGCTCTAGATTCTCTGCGGCCTGTTGGGCTCGCCAGAGATATCCAGAGTCCCTGAAGCTCAGACGCTGGTCCTAGGATTACTGACTACAGCAGATAACTAAACCCTAAACCCCAAGGGCTCTGTAAGTCTATAAGGCTTAAATTGGTTGAGGCATAGAACTAACGCAGGCATCTTCAGGATCTATCGTCTACATCCTTTTTGGGTAGGGGGGTCTCTGTGAACACAGAGAAGAAGGCTAAAGGGTTTAGGGCTTAGGGTTTAGGGTAAAGGGCCTGAATCTTGAACTATAGCTCCGACCCTAGAGCCCGCCAGCAGCGCCCCGGCGAGCTCAGAGCCGTTCACTGTAAGACTTGAGCCAAGGTAAATGGACAAGTTGCGGCGGTTTAGGGCCGTGTTTCGGGGTTTAGGGCAGGGTTTAGGGCTGTGTTTCGGGTTTAGGGTTGAGGATGATGTTTCGGGGCTTTATTGCTTTGGGTGGTGTTTCGGGGTGTGGGGTTTAAGGCATTTTTGCATCTGCCGCATCGCCGAATTTTCGACTTGGGGAACGGAGGGTTAGAATTCAGAAACTTTCGGGGTTTTCGGTTTCGAGATCAAGAATTACATATGGCTGCTTGCTGGAGTTCGATAAAGCTTTGAGAAGTCTACAGGGCTTTATGGTAATTTTATAGGGTGTCGGGTTGGGGGTTCAGTGTTTAGGGTGTAGAAGAGATTCGGATGAAGGCTTTTCGCTGTCGGCGTGAGGGCTCAATAGGTGCGCTTAGGGTTTAGGGCTTCGGCTTTACGCTTTAGGGCTTTTGTGCTTTAGGGCTTCAAGAGTTGCAGAAATTGAAACCGACAAGTCCAGGCACTACTGCAGCCTAGTTGGCCGAAAAGCCCTAACCCTAAACCCTAAACCCTAAACCTTAAACCCTAAACCCTAAACCTTAAACCCTAAACCCTAAACCCTGAACCTCGTCACCCTAACGTAGGCGCACTCATCAATCGAAGAGGGCTTTCGGGTACCTTGTTGCATATGAAAACGAAGGAGCCCTCACGGTTGTTGATTTAAATCCTGCAGTACCTTGCGGACCCTAAACTATGGGAATTAGGGTCTATTCTCCTTATTCTGAGTACTGCCGGATTTATCATTAACCTAAACCTTTTACCCTCAACCCCTAAACCCCTAAACCTCTAAACTCCTAAACCCCGAAAACCCTAACCCCCTAAACCCTAAACCGAAGGAATAACCATCGGTAACCCTTCCGACCCCAACTTTTCTGGGTTTAGGGTTTAGGATATAGGGTGTAGGATTTCGGGCTTGGGGAGTTTGGGATTTAGGGTTTAGGGCCCACCGCCGGGCTACGCGAAGCCTGCGGAGCCACAAGGGCCTCCAGCTAAGAAAGGTGGGGTCCAGGGCAAATCTGCGGAGGAGAAGGTCGTTTAGCCCAAGAGCGCTTCATCGGCTCCTTCGCCTTTAGGGTTTAGGGTTTAGGTTTAGGGTTTAGGGTTTAGGGTTTAGGGGTTTAGGGCTTACCGCGGATCCGGTCGTTGAGCTTCCAATAAGGTGCCGACTGGCAGGCGGCTGGCCCAAGCCACAAAAGGAGCACTGAAGCAGTTGTGCGCCTCGCGGCCGTCCTGAAAGTCAGGCAAGAAGGTACGTGTGCAGGTGGCTACATGTGCCTCACCTGTCCTCATTTCGCGATATGGCACACCAAGCACAAATGCCATCGTGCGGGGGATCCCTGGGTTGCCCAGCTCCATTTGGATCCCTCGTAATCCTGCCACGCGAGTCGTAGCCTTGCCAAGCGGTCACATGTCTCGTTCGTAGGCCATGTGGAGCACTTGAGCCCAGTGTTTCTGTGCGCAAGGCGGCAGGCCATTTTGTGATGTTGTGCAAGCAATTTTTCCTGGCACATGACAGCGAGTAAGTTGTGGCGTGGCCGAACATTATACCCATTCCTAATCCCTTAACATCTAACCCCTACCTTATGGGTGAAGTTCCAAGCCGTGGTTTGGCAGGTACATCGTGCCATGGCAATTTACATTTTAAAACTTTTCGGAACAAGATCAGTTCTGCAGCAAGCACAGACAGTCCAGCCTTAACCCACGCTGCCAAACAGGAATATGTTCAGGTTTACGGCACTTAAACTCCAATTCGTAATAGGCCTACCCATGTACTGAGTCAAACGATCGTTTGAGTAAACCCCAATCCACGACTGGACGGAAACCCTATAATAACCCTCGTATAACACATGAGATCCTAACAAAACCCTTGCAGCCCACAATGCCAATCCACATTGCTCCCCCTGCGCCGTTAGCCTTTGTATCCTTGAGCCCTGAACCCTAAACCCTCAACCCCAACAACTTCAAAACACTTACTAAACCCTAAATTCTAAACCCCAACAACTTCGAAAGCCACCCTAAACCCTAAACCCAACAACTCCAAAAACCACCCTAAACCCTAAACCCTCAACCCCAACAACTTCAAAAACCACTCTAAACCCTAAACCTTCAACCCCAACTTCAAAAGCCACCCTAAGGTTGAGGGATCTGGGGCTCTAGGGCTCCGGATTTAAAGGAAGCTTAGAGTTTAGAGTTTAGGGTTTGGGGTTTAGGGATTATGGTTTAGGGTGTAGGGCTTAGGGCCTAGAGCTTAGACTTTAGAGTTCAGAGTTTAGGGCTTAGGGTTTAGAGTGTAGAGTTTAGAGTTATTTAGGGTTTCGGATTTGGGGCTATTTTCGGCTCTGGGGTTCGTTCAAGATTTATAGGGAGTTTGGATCAATCCAGGGTTTGGGGTTTAGGGTTTAGGGTTTAGGGTTTGGGGGTTTGGGGTTTAGGGTCTGTTGATGATAAAAAATCCTGCATTACGCCAAGGACCCAAAACTATGGAAATTCTGGTATATTCCTTATTCTGAGTAATGCAGGATTTATATCATCAACCGTAGTTCGTTGATGTATGTTACAGTGTAAGTATACCGGAGCTTTACGGACAAGGAACATTGAGGACTCATACCACTAAATACTCAGGCTTCTATCTCAACCCTCCAGTGCCCTCATAGTACGCCGAACCTTGACCTTAAGCGCCCTTATAATTAATACGAATTACTACCCTTGCAGGCCCCCCTAAACCCTAAACCCTAAACCCTGAACCCTAAACCCTAACCTGCAACGAGGCCTCTGCACCACTTGGAAGATCGATGCCATGGGCTCCCCCCCCCTCCTGCCCGGTCCCTCCCCCCTTCTGAAGGAAGCCTGGTCTGAACTTGGCCGGCGAGTTTCGAATTTAGGTCCTGTGGGCTTGATTTGGGATTTAGGGTTTAGGGGTTTTGGGTTTAGGGGTTTTGGGTTTTGGGTTTTTGGGTTTAGGGTTTTGGGTTTAGGGTTTTGGGTTCTCCCTAAACCCTGGCCCCAACTAACTGGGTCTCAAACTTTTTCGGTTTGAGGACGATTCCGTAACCGAGCGGAGAGATGTTGTGAATGTCAGGCGCAAGCGTTAAAGGAAACTACACGTGGGGAATTTAGGGTATATAGGGCTTCTACAAGGCTTTTATAAGGTCTATAGACCCTCTATAAGGCTCCTATAACGGTTACTACCCACCTGAAAAGGCATTTAGTGTTTAGGACTGAGGGGAATGCACAGCTTTGAATACCTGGCGACAGTTGTCCCTTCTTGCACAGATAAACATACGATTCCAGCAACATCGGCCCCCCCCCCAAAAAAAAACACTATTCTCAATCTGGAGTTCAGAAATTTAGGGGTCCAAATAATTAGAAATGGATGGAGTTCACACTACACTAGTATGAAAAGTAAGCCTAAGGAATCGTGTCACTGCCCCATTCAGGTTCCTAACTTAAAGCGTCACCTACAAGAACCTCGCCTCTTTTGTAGCATACTAGGTTTAGGGGTTTAGGGTTTAGGGTTTAGGGTTGATGATATAAATCCTGCATTACCTTAAGGACCCTAAGCCATGGGAATGATGATATGTTCCTTATGGGTACTGCAGGATTTACATCATCAACCTTAATATCGACCCAACTCTAGAGTGTATACTGACCCTACCAAAAACAGGTTTTGGTTGACTTTGGTAGGGTAGAACCCTTAAAGTAGTAAAACCTAGCCACAGCTTGGGTTTGCGGTGTATCGGATGGGCCTACGGATCCTATCCTATCTCCCTGAGGACTCATGGAAGACCGGACAGAGACCTGAACCCGAAAACCCTAAACTTGAAACCTTAGGCTGGACATTCCACATGCACCTTAACAATTAGGATAGGGTTTGGGGTATATTGCACTATGCTAATATGGGGACCTCCCTAAACCCCAAACCTTCGTGTCACTCAAACCCCGAACCCTAAACCCCTAAAACCGAACCCCTAAACACGATTACATATCCATCAGGCGCCTATTGTAACCTGAATCTGAACGCCCTCGACCCGAATTTCCCTGGCACTGAACACCCATGCTAAACCTACACCCGGAAACTTAAAACCCCAAACCCTGAACCCTAAACTCTAAACCCGACTCGCCGACACCCTACACCCTACACCCTAAACCCTGTAGCCTAAACCCTAAACCCTGAACCCACGATCTCCGGATTCCGGGGACGTCAATTAAAGCTTCAGCCTTTACAGCATAGAGTTTAGGGCTTACGGTTTAGGGCTTAGGGGTTAGGGTTTAGGGTTTAGGGGTTAGGGTTTGGGGCTTACGGTTTTAGCTTACGGCCTAGTTGCTGAGTTCATAAGCAAAAAAAGGGGACACTCTCAGTTCTATAAGAGATGATATTATCCCAAACAGTTTAAAGTGCAGCCATTCATCTACTGAGGGCTTAAGGGTTAGGGTTTAGGGCTTCCAGCGTTTAGGGCTTATAGCGTTTAGGGTTTCGGGTTTAGGGCTTAGGGTGTTGGGGTTGGGAAACCGAGGAAGAAACCCAAGTTCTGACGCTATGGGCTTCCCTGAGAACCCAAGCAAACAAGGCCGTTCAGGGTGTTGGGTTTAGGGTTTAGGGTTTAGGGTTTGGTGCTTTAGGGCTTTCGGGGTTTAGGGGGCTTTGGGGTTTAGGGGTTCTGGCTCAGGGCTTTAGGATTTACTTGATTTGGGTTTAAGGTGTCGGGTGTGGGGTTTTGGGTTTTGGGCTCTTAAACTTGGAAATAATGCAACAACCCCCAAATCAAACCATAAAGGTTGGATAGCCAAGCACCTCCTGCACTACAGGGCCAGGGCACACCAGGTGGTGCATCCTTGAGACTTGCTTCAATGGCTTTGCGCAGATCCCTCTCGTACTCCTGTCTTGCTGGTGGAACGTTTGAGGGCCCTAAACCCTAAACCCTAAACCCCTAAGCCCTAAACCCTAAACCCAAAACCCAAAACCCTAAACCTTAAACCCGAAAACATAAACCCCTAAATCAAAACCATTAGTGTAGAAGTCGGAATAATTGGTCATATCAATCCCTTCCAGTCCCTCTATAATTACAGCTGGATTCCCCCGGCAACCCCGGTATTTATGATAATCAAAGCCCCTAGCCCTCTACCCTAAATCCTAAACCCTAAACCCACCATATTAAGAGTAAGGTTCAGAAGGGCTCTGCTTCAGATGCCGGCTCCAGAAAACTGGTCACAGGGCAGTGGCGAGGGGTTTAGGGTTTAGGGGTTTAGGGTTTAGGGTACATAAGAGTCTTAATAAGAGCCTCACTTCAAAGGTGTGTCGGAACATGAGGGTGACATATAGGGTTCAGACCCAGCAAAACGCCCCAACCATGAACCAAAACATCAACCTGACATGACCGATTCAGAGAGTTGAACCAAGCTGATCACAACGAATATCAGGTCTAACACACCCCCTACGATACCCTTAAACCCATGTTTTTCTAAACCCGAAAGGCAGCACAGGGTGTGTAGATGAGGCCTTGCTGGGTTTTCTTTTTTTTAGGCTCCGGACTCGGGGTTTAGGGTTTAGGGGGTTTTGGGGTTTGGGGTTTAGGGCTTAGGGTTTAGGGCTTAGGGTTTAGGGTTTAGGGTTTAGGGGCTTTTGGGGTGTAGGGTTTAGGCCTAAGCCCTAAACCCAAAACCCTAAACGGAGGGAAGAATAACTTTATTAAAAAAAAGAACTCCTCCTCGCCCGACGGACGCTGTAGGAAGGCCTGACATCTCGCTAAGCGTCTCGGGGTCGCTGTTCGGACTTTTGGGGGGTTGGGGCTTAGGGTTTAGAGTTCGTACGGCTTAGGGTTCAGGGCTTCAGGGTTAGGATTTATAGAGTTTATACAGTTTGAAGGGTTTAGGGTTTGGAGGCTTTCGTTGAGAGTTCGGACTTTGGGGGGTTAGATTTGCACGGATGACTGGTCGCCCATCAGCCTTCGCAGCCAGGATGTTACAGCTAAGTCTTGTTTTCAAACAAATACGGGTAGCTCTCTGTCTAAATTAGGGTCCCTTTTGGGGGGTCCTTTTTATAAGGGCGCCGTACTACATTGGGGACCTATAAAGTTACTATAAAGGGACCCCCATTTAGAGAAATACCCATATGCTTGTGCTTCTGGGTACTTTCTCAGGCCGAAGACCTGCTGGATCTGCTCGCTGGTCATCAGGCCATGGTCAGGTCCGGCGCTGGCTCTGCGATGTATTGCTGTTGTTCTTCTTGTCACTATCACTATTACTACGAGCATTATTGCTACTATCCTTGCTACGAGCTATTCTCTCGGTTTTTGAATAAAACTCTTGTCATTATTGATTTCAAAAAACTCTGATTATGTAAATCCTTTGCTACTGTTAGTGCTAATTTCATACCAAGCTAAACCCTAAAGCCTAAACCCTAAACCCTAAAACCCTAAACCCTAAGCCCTAAACCCTAAACCCTCAAAACCTTAAGCGCGCTGGAGGGCCTCTTCTTGGTGCGTGTGGAGTATCGACTCCAGAGTCCACTGGAAGCATTTAGGGTTTATAGGGGCTTCGGGGTTCAGGGAGTTTAGGGAATTTAGGGTGTTTAAGGGTTTTGGGGTTTAGGGAATTTAGGGAATTTAGGGGTCTAAGGGGCTTAGAGTTTAGGGGTTCAGGGGTTCTTCAGTGTTTACCCATAGGCCCCTAAGCATTTCCTTTTTGGGATTACCTTAAGGATTCTAAATATAAACCATAAAAAGGAACTACTTAGGGGCCTATGTTTAGGCTAGGCTTCCAACGACATCCGAATCGAGATGGAATTGATGCGTCTATGCATTTGGCAGAGAAAAGAAGAATCATAGGGACGCTTAGGGGTTTATGGTTTAGGGTTTTAACAATTGGGTAGTTCTTTAAATTAGGGTCCCTTTTTTCGGTTCCAAAGGGGTAAAAGGGAGGGGGGTAGGGGACTATACCTCGTTAAATAGGCCTTGTCAGGGGGTCCTTGTGAAAGAATGTCCGCCACGTCTTCCGCCACGAACATCAGCTGCTTGCGTTCCGAGCGCGTTTTGGACTGCGCCTTTTCTTCGGCTTTCTTCGCCGGGACGCAAGGCGAGCCTGTGGAAATTAGGCAGCGGATTACTATAGGGGCCTTAATAATTAGAATAGGGTTTTGGGGGTTCCTTATTATAATTTTGGTGTAATATACCCCAAACCCTATTCTAATTATTACGGCCCCTATATTATACTGCCGAAACACTGCCCACCCTAAGCCCTAAACCTAAATCTCAGATCCTACCTCCCTAAGCCCGGACGCTAAACGCCTTGAACATAAACCGTGTAGAGCCTCGCGCTCCTTTTATGTGCACGGTGCGACCACTCTTCCATAGCATAGGCCAATCAAAGCAGGCCCTAAACACCACATCTCATGTCGCAGACCTGGAAGAACCCAAAACGGAGACTGTAATTAATTCAAGAACCTCCGTCTAAAAAACAAACAGCACCCGCCCTCAACCCGAAAGCTTAAATCCCAAACCCTAGACCCCAACACCCAAACTCCAAACCCCCACCTCACCACCCTCGCCCAAGAGACAGAGAAAGGAAGAAGAAAGAAGAAGAGCCCTAAACCCTAAGCCTTCAACCCTAAATCCTAAACCCTAAACCCTAAACCTGAAGCCCTAAACCCTAAAACCCTGTTGCCTAAACCAAAAACGAAGAGGGGTGCCTTGGTCTGCTGCAAGGATCTCGTAAGCTCAGGAGCTGCTGCGGAAGGAGCCTTCCAAGCTACTCTCCGGCACTGTTGTTCAGGGTTCCGCTTCAGAGGCGTTTCTATAAAGGGTTTAGGGCTTCGGGTTTAGACTTCAGGGTGTAGGGTTTAGGGGTTTAGGGCTCAGGGTTTAGGATGTAAGGACTTGGGACTGGGTTTTTGTTTGCAAGGGCTTTGTTGTAAGGCTTAAACCCTAAATCCTAAAGCCAGAACCCCAAGTAAGGCTTAAACCCTAAATTCTAAAGCCAGAACCCCAAGTAAGGCTTAAACCCTAAATCCTAAAGCCAGAACCCTAAGTAAGGCTTAAACCCTACATCCTAAAGCCAGAACCCGAAGTAAGGCTTAAACCCTAAATCCTAAAGCCAGAACCCTAAGTAAGGCTTAAACCCTACATCCTAAAGCCAGAACCCCAAGTAAGGCTTAAACCCTAAATCCTAAAGCCAGAACCCCAAGGACTTTAGAGCGGGGTCTTGTACGAAGGCTGCCGCAGCTCCGGGAGACCGCGAGGGCGAGCAAGGAAAAGCACATCGAAGGCCCCCCCCCCCCCGGATCGCAGGTGGTTTAGGGTTTAGGGTTTAGGGTTTAGGTGGGCAATTCTGGATGACAAGATCATACAGAGCACTACTTGGTGCTCAGTTTAAGTGCTGCCGGCAGAATATGCCCGAACCAGCCCAAAAAGGTAATGTAGGGGCCTTAATAATTAGAATAAGTTTTGGGGGTTCCTTATTATAAATATAGTATAATGTACCCAAAACCCGATTCTAATCATTAAGGCCCCTATATTATGCCCGAACAACCCTAAAAGGTAGTCTCAGCGACTCTTCGGATCAACAGTTTGCCCTCGTTGACCTTGGCTAAGGTTCTATCAAAGCGTGTCACATCCAGCGGAAAAGGAATGGCGTTGGACTCCCAAACCCTAAACCCTAAACCCTACATGGAGACCAGTAAGCGCGACGGTGGCAGTGCTTTCATCAAATGAGTCAGCCTGGCCGCCTTCGCTACCCCTAGGGTTTAGGGTTTAGGGTTTTGGGGTTTAGGGTTTAGGGGTTTAGGGTTTAGGGTTTAGGGTTGAGGGGCTCAGGCTTCTAGGGTTTAGGGTTTAGGGTTTAGGCTTTAGGGTTTCAATCGGCCCCCGAACCACTCAGTGAATGGGATCTTCGAGATCTGGTATGGGGGATACTACCACTAATCATGATGGTAGATCCTACGACAGAAAACCTAGATTCTACTATATAGCTACGTACGACCCTTTGAGTTTTGATGGCTTCGCTTTGTGATCCTTCCTTCGGCTACGGCGAGCGAAGCATACGCCAGCTGATTTGTTCGGAAAGTATTGCTCTGCCAGCGCTGTGCTTGCAACGGCCGAATCCTAAACCCCAGACCCTGAAAACCTGAAAAGCGGGAAAAACCCTCAAAACCCCAGCAATCCCAAAAATCCTAAACACCCGAAAAGCCTTAAACAAAAAACGACCTAAGCCACTCTGAGAAGCTGGCATTGCCTTGCAACGAAGTGGGTTTTCCACCCGAGACCATAAAACCACGGTATCCCAAAACGCGAAATCCGAAACCCAGCAGACTCAAATCAACACTAAACCCTAAACCCTAAACCCTAAACCCTGAACACTGAACCCTAAACCCTAAACCCTGAACACTGAACCCTAAACCCTAAACCCTTAAACCCTAAACCCTGAACCCTTGATTCGGCTCCGGCTTTTGGCGTCTCTGCGGTTTAGGGTTTAGGGTGTAGGGTTTAAGGTTTAGGGTGTAAGGTGTAAGGCTTAGGGGTGTAGGGTTTAAGGTTTAGGGTTTAGGATGTAAGGTTTAGGGTGTAGGGTGTAATTAGGGGTTAAGGTTTAGGGTTTAAGGTTTAGGGTGTAGGGGGTTTAGGGTTTAGGGGGTTTAGGGTTTTAGGCTTCAGAAAAAAAGGGGGGTTGTGGCCCAGCCAATGGCCCGAAACCTAAACCTTCGCTCCGCACCCCCGAGCCGACGCTCAAAATCGAAACCCCCTAAAACTCCCGTGGAGCCCATCTAGAACCCAAGTTCTGATCCCTAAACCCCTTGACCCCTAAGGGGTTAAGGGGTTTAGGGTTTAGGGTTCCCCTAGGCCCTAAAGCTTAAATCCTAAACCCTAAACCCCGAACCCTCAATCCTCAGAAGGAATCGTTAAAGGCTGCCTTCACCCGCGACACGCGCTTGCCCGCTGGCTTCAGCCCCTTCCCATGAGCGATCAGCTGCTGGTACTCTTCTGGCATGAACCTGACAAATTTAGGCCTATACCCACAGGGATCTACAAGAGGGCTTAGGGTTTAGGGCCGTACTGCTATACTTGCTATAAGGGTCTCTTCACGGGCTCTATCAAGGCCTAGAAGGGGTTCCTGTATGTGCTGCCAGCTATTAAGGCTTCATACCCACAGGGATCTACATTTCAAGGGGGCTTAGGGTTTAGGGCTATACTGCTATACTATGAGGCTTCATCTGGAAGGTGCTTGGGGGTGTTTTGGAGTTTGGGGTTTTGAGGCTGGGGGGCTGGGGGAGTTCTAGGTTGAGGGGAGGGGGCGGGTTTAGGGTCTAGAGGCTCGGGGTTTAGGGTTGAGGGTTTAGGGTTTAGAGCTGAGGGTTTAGGGTTCAGGGTTTACCTGTAACCGAAAAGACCTACCTTTTGAAGGAACTTTGTATAGAAACCATAATAAGGAACCCTAAAAAGGTAGGTCTTTTCGGTTGCAGGTAGGGTTCAGGGTTTAGGGTTCTTGGTTTAGGGTTTCGGGTTGAAGAAGTAGGCAGGCTCTCCTGAAGCATAGCCGGTGCTGCCGTCGCCACTGCGACGACGGGTTTAAGGCTTAAGGGTTTAGGGGCTTAGAGGTTCTTAAGGGTTTATCAGGGTTTAGGGTTTAAGGGTCCAGCGTCTAGCGGTTTAAGGGGTTGGGGTCTAGGGCCAGGGCTTGAGACCCTTCGACTATCTGTTCGGGTCTTCTGCGATCCGCGTTCGGCGCCGACATCATCGGTCAAGTTCTACCCCGGCCCACTCTGATGTCACTCTCCGGTGGAAATCCCGGCCGACCTGTTCGCGAATGTGCAGGCGCAATACCATGCGATGCTGCATAAGCATAAGCAGCGCCATCGCGTGGGCATACAAGTCCGAGGACGTCGAAGGCCACTCTCGCACCTGACGCAAGGGAAGGGTCAACTATGCGAGGATGGACTGCAGCCTGCCTGCCAGATGCGGTCGTAGATGGGATCCCCTCTGCCCTTGATATGCCTTTTGATTCATGAACTCCCTGTCTTCAGCAGCCCCTCATAGAAAGGATCCTGGTGGAAATCCTTATTATGGCACTGGGGCATAGTATCTGCGGTGCACATGAATCATCGGGAATGAGATGCTTAAAGGAAACCAACAAAAAACCCTAAACCCTAAACCCTAAAACCCTAAACCCTAAAACTTGGCATGGTCGGGGATCCTCAGGACTGCTTGGGTTGATTGTTTCATTAACCAGGGCTGCCGGGCTACCGGGCCCTAATCGCAGCAACCGAAACCTACAGTTACAAGGATCATGGGACTCAGTATATAAGCAAGGTTATAAAGCACCTTAATTGCGGTTATAAGCAGACAAAAGACCCTTTCGAGACCCTAAACCCTAATTAGGGTTTAGGGTTCAGGGTTTAGGGTTTAAGGGTTTAGGGTTTAGGACTTAGGGCTGCAAGGCTTTCACAGTTTTCAGCTTCCAGCCTTTCGGGCTCCTCCACAGGAGTCTGAACACTTTGTATTTACATTCCACGCTCGTCCTTGTCTTAGAGTTCATGCCCAGAAGCCCTCTTCTAACTTTTAGGGTCAGGGGTTTGGGTTTAGGGCTTAGGGTTTAGGGTTTAGGGTTTACTGTGGAGTCTCGAGGTTCACGGCTTGGGTGGTCCAGGGGCTGAAGGTTTTGGTGTATGGGGGTTTGGGAGTGCGGCAACCCAAAGGCTACCCAAACCAGCTCTTCAAATGAGCTGCACCAAACCCTTCACCCTAAACCCTAAACCCTAAACCCTATACCCTACACCCTAGACCCTAAACCCTAAATCCCTAACCCTAAACCCCTAAACCCTAAACCCCAAACCCTTCGGACCAAGACGAACTCACAAGATTGCACCCAGGCCCACAGCTTTTAGGAGATATAAGGCTCAGGGCTGACCTCAAACTACCCAACACCTACCTAGCGTCTGCTATTCTAAACCCTAATATATGGAATTTATAGCATATATTATCGGGATCCTAACAAAAACAGAAGGTTTTGATAGCCTAAGGTAGGAGTGTTCAAATTTCGGGTCAGGGTTGCTCAAGAACCCCCTAAACCCTAAACCCTAAACCCAAAACCCTAATATGTGGAATTTATTTATAGGATATTGTAGGAACCCCCGGAAAAGGCCTCGTGCACTCCTGTGGGTCCTGTGCGCAAAGGCCTCCCTCCGTGACTTCCTTCCGCGGCCGGGTTTATTTAGGGTTTAGGGTTTAGGGTTTTGCGTTGAGGGTTTAGGATTAAGGTTTAGGGTGTAGGGTGTAGGGTGTAGGGTTTAGGGTTTAGGGCGGTTGGCGACGAGGGCTTGAGTTTAATGATGGGGGCAAGGGTTGTGTAACGGTCCTTTACAGGTCCGACACGAGTCCCTAGAAGGCTTCAAGTTCAGGGGTTTAGGGCTCAGGGGCTCACGGTTTAGGGTTTAGGGTTTAGGGTTTAGGGCTTCAATGTCAAGCAGAAGCCAAAAAACAGGCTCAATAGCAGAGCCTCAACCGTTACACTCCAAGCCGGTCAGCTGCACACCCCCAAAGGGTGTAGGGTTTATAGTTTAGGATAGTTTCTACAGCGGGAATAACCGGACCCTAACTTCCTAAGCCCTAACTGCTTAACTTACAAGAGCCCTAACCCTGACCGAAGGCTTTGTGTGTTTGCAAGAGCCTTACAGCGGGGCGCCTGGAACCACCTGAACGTCACCAACTTGCCGCCATTTTGCCAAACCTCTGCGGCAATAGGCTCGAGCTCAAGCCAATCCTCAGAAGGCGTCTCGGGGATTACCTAGAGCCTCAAAACTTGGGCTTTGTAGGGCTTATACGGCTTACAGGTCTACAAATGATCTGCATAACATGTTCTCCACTTCATACCAGGGTCCCCTTTCGGGGGGTGTCCCTTATTCCGAAGGTCCTATAGTCCTATGCTTGAATAAGGAGTGGCCTCGAGGTTCCAAATCCTTCAAGTCTCAGGGTCGTTGTGGCTGAAAGTTTATCCTGCTTCCGGGTCGGAGCCGCCTTGGCGGCCTAATGCCCTGATATGTCCGCAACCATGAGTCTGGTTCCCTGCTGGGGCCATATTAACAATGATCATTTTTGATCCTTCTTAGGGTTTTATTATATAACAAAAATGTAAAGTTGTATCCAACAAGGACCCAGAAGTTGTGCCACAATCGAAAATCCCCACATAGACAATAACTGGGGCCTACCTATATCAGTGGCATAGGCTTTGTGGGTGCTGTAATGGAGATACTTGGCCTCCAAGTCCGACTCACTAGCAATACCCAGAGAACCCAATACCCTTTAATTAAGGAATATACCTTAAATCAAAATGTTAAGCCCCTATAATTTAACGTATATTCCTAATTTAAGGGGTATTGGGTTCTCTGGGTACAAACCTTACTTCACCTGCCGACACCGAGTGTTTGGAGGATCCTCCTCCACTCGAAACCCTTGAGCCACCATCAACCCCTGCACCGCCATACCTTAACACACGTACATACATGGAGCCCTGCATGTCAACAACCCTCTCAAACCCCAAATCGCCGAGTAGAACAAGATGAAGCCCTCAAGATGAAAACAACAGACATTGAAGGTGCAACCGAAGTTAGAACAACCCCTGAACCCAAGGCACCCTAAACCCTAAACCCTAAACCCTAAACCCTAAACCCTAAGCCCTAAACCCTAAATCCCAGAAAGAGTGCGGCTTTAGGCTTCAACGATCCTTTCAAGGCTCCCAAGAGGGCTGTTGGACTAGTCAGATGCACTGCTCAGCCCATGCCCCTGGCCCCCTAACCCAAACCCTAGTCACACACCCTAAACCCTAATTAAACTCGAAACCCTAACTGAACCCTTGACCCCTAATTAAACCCTAAACCCTAATTAAACCCTAAACCCCCAATTAATTCCTAAACCCCTAATCAATTAAACCCTAAACCCCAAACAGTCTACAACAAGATCTGCACCCGAAGACCCATGCCTATGCCCAGCCCCATCCCCAAAACCTGAAGCTAAACACCAACATCTGCGCACCACATCCCCACGAAACCCCCACACAAGCCCCCTCCCAGACCCCAACACTGCCCTTTTCCTCTCTAACTTTAGGAAAACCTCATGGGTGTCTTCTGGAAACTTTGTAGGACCGACTTTTACGAGCCTTTGAAAGAACCATTACAGGACCGTTTTAAAGAACCGTCTAAGCCTGAAGCCCTAAGCCCTAAACCGTTTTAAAGAACTCTCATACCGAAAGGGTGCCACGTACCTGCATAGTAGAATGGAGATTTCTGCTTTCAAGGTTCGTAAAAAGGGTTTCTAGTAACCTCCAAAAAGTTGGAAACCGGATTAGGGACAATTAGTGCTGGGATTCCCTATATATAACTCTTAAGAATTGAGGCTATTGGGTTTCCAACTTTTGGGCTTCTACTGGAGGGTTTAGGGTCCAGTCTTGCCAGGATTCAGCCTTCATCATCTGGTTCGGAAAGACCTGAATTCCACTGGCTTCGGGTCTCTTAAGAGGGTTCTTAAGACTCCGATTTAAGGTTCCTTTAAGGATCCATAACGGTTCCGTTACGGGTTCCATCAGGGTGCTATAGGGTTAGGGGTTTAGGGCTTTCGGTAAGGAGCGCAGAGTCCTCAGGGGTTGCCCTAAACTCTTTTTTTTGGATCGTGAAGAATGTGATGTTCTTCTTGTTGCCAAGAACCCAGGTCCAGAGTTCAAGGACACTAACTCGTCAAAGCGTATAAAGCCTCATAAACCCCGGTAAAGAAAGCACCAGAATCCAGCTAAGGCAGCTGAGGAGTGTATGACTTACCCGAAACCCCAAAAAACAATCTCCAAACGATCTCAAGGGCTACGCTTGGGGCAGCGAAGATCGAACTTCAACCAATTGAGGGTGATTCGGAAGCCCTTTCTAGAACTGCCTAGTGGCCGCATGCGTAGCAGACTTCGCGTCAGCGGCCACATGGCCGCCAAGTGCCAGGACGGTGTTCTCCACCTCCGAGTTCGAGTTTGGGGGGTCTGAGCTACGGGTTCCCTAAACCCTGAACCCTTAGGCCTCTGTCTAAACCCTAAACCCTAAACCTTCAAACCTCAGACCTCGGTAAAAACCCTAAACTGCAAAACCCTAAGCCCGAAACCCGAAACCCTCACGCAAATGAACGCAAATGATAAAGAAGGTGTGTGTTGGGCGATTTGGGTGGCAGAGCCATACGCATTTGGTTTCATAGAAGACTATTTGGTTTAAGTAAATTGAAAAGCAATCTTCTACCTTTATGAGCTGCCCAGAAAGCTGAAAGCTTTTCAGAGCCATTGGAAATGCGTGGCATTATGAAGAATACCCTTATAGAAACCTCTAATAGAAACCTTTATGGATCCCTTGAAGGAGCCCGAAAAAGGGCCCCTAAACCCTAAAAGAACCATCTGGCAAGCGTTTCAGGAGGACCTGGTTGCAAACGGTTACAAAAGAGCAGGAAGACTTTATCTCGTGGCATTAAATGAAAAAGACCCACTTGGCAAGCGCTTGCAGGAGGAGGGGGTCTTCAAATGAGCCCTTGGAAAGGAGCTTGTCCTACCTATATGAAAAGCCCAGAAAGCTGAAAGTTTCTCTACCCCACTGGAAGGGAGTTCGTATGAGTTCGTTCTATATATATATATATCAAAGTTCCAG
>CAJNJA010001338.1:0-18343 GCA_905231915.1 Symbiodinium necroappetens | reverse complement strand
TTAACCCCTAGCTCCTCCGGAACTAAAAAGTATTATAATTTTAAAACGGGGTAGAAATTACTCCGCTAGCCTGCGTATGGTAAACGACACTTCGAGGCACTCCGCTACTCCGCAAGAGCTTGTATGTTAGATAATGAACTTGTAGCTCGAAACTTTCGGCCCGGGGATGTATTACTCAACTGTTACTGAGTGGGGGCAGTATCCAATGTTTTGGGTGTAGGGTTAGGGTCTCTTTTAGGGTTTACTCAAGTAAAGACACACGGAAGTACCGTGTTCGTTTGGTCTAGCTCCTTCTCTCTGCTTCTCTGTTGGTCCCTAGGTCTCAGCCCATGAGGGCAATTCAGGCGCACATCGCAAACAACTGTAAAACATAATCAAGCGTGCCGAAACTTTGACCGCAGCGCGAGACCGCTGGTTGCCACATCACCACCAAGGCCGCACAGAAACATGATACAAGAAAGCAAACATATGTAGGGACCTGACTAAGTAGTAGCTGCTGTAGCCGTGTCCCCTTGTAGTCCGTATTCAATACCTTCAAACGCCCGATATCCAAGCCACTCTTCCGGCTTCCCTGCAGCCCTCTGTCGCGTGCCTGGCATCTGCATAAAGACGCGAGGAAAGCCAGTACCTTCGCAGCCGGACATGGCACCTAAGCCTAAACCATCAGCAGCAAGTTTTGAGATCCCTCTTGAAAGCCAGAGTCTTACTATCCATGGCCTAAACCCCTAAACCCCCGAAACCCTAAACCCCTTTGTGGTCTTTGGCAAGGGCGGCAAGCGCATTCCATGGCGATGTGCAATCCCTACTGTCCAGCGATGACCTGAGCCTAGGATTCGAGGTTCCAAAGCTGCCGCCCAAAGCCCAGAATCTGACACCTGAGGCTAAGGGTCTGAGATTTAGGGTTTTAGGGCTTAGGGTTTAAGGTTTGGAGGATCATGGGACTTAGTAAGTAAGGTTCTAAGTACCTTAATTGGGGCGATAAAGCAATTGGAAGCATAGTCACCCGATTAATACACTTGGTTGATCCTTTAAGCAGGACTCTATTTGCGAGTAATGAGAAAAGGCACTACATACTGAAAGATCACCAAACCACAACTCAGCACCGACATTCTCACCGTCATACTTGCGACATCGTACTGTACTCCATGCGCCCGAACACCGCTGTTAGTCACGACTCCTGGCTCTCAACACTTGCGTGCGCCTGTTGAGGTAGGTGTCGGGCCTGGGCTGTCTTGGAGTTGTCACGGCCATGGTTTAGGGTTTCTGGTGCAGGCTGCGGCTACGGTGGTGAGCATAGATGTATCAACACAGCTACGTGGACGCATGATGTGGACACACAGCATACTGAACAACATGCGGATACATCTGGATGACAGTAGAAATGCATGCTGCATACCCACCCACCCATCTACGTGCATATACTCCCGATGGCCAGATTTTTAAGCCCCATGTTGCCGGACCCTGAAAAGTAATTTTTTCTATAGAGCCCCAGCCTTACAGGGCTTCTTCCAGGGCACCTTTCTACGGAATTTTTGAGGGCTCCTTTCACGGGACTCCTGCACTTGGGATCTTCCTGACTCAGGACCTTGTGGGACTAGGGTTAAGGGGTGTAGGGTTGAGTGCTTCAGGGTTTAGGGTCTAGGGTTTAGGGGTTTAGGGTGTAGGGTTTAGTGGGTTCAGGGTTTAGGGTCTAGGGTGTACGGTCTATATGGGGTATTTCGGGTTTAGGGTTTCGGGTGTAGGGTTTGGTGGTTCAGGGTTTAGGGTCTAGGGTGTAGGGTCTATATGGGGTATTTCGGGTTTAGGGTTTCGGGTGTAGGGTTTGGTGGTTCAGGGTTTAGGGTCTACGGCTTAGGGTCTATATGGGGTATCTTCTTCATCAGCCTGCAAGAAACACGGGCCTCTCCTCATCTCAAGGATTCAACACCTGCCAAACCCACCGGAGGTGTGTAGGGTTGGCGGGGGTTTAACCGTCTTGGGGAGATATACATATATATTTTTGTTTTTTTTATATTTATTTATTATGTATTTATATTTATTTATTTTTTATATCTATATATATATATAGACAACATAACTGGATACACCCTAAACCCACAAACCCCAAATCCTGAAATTCCCGAAGCCCCGAAGACCTGAACCCTAAACACCTGGGCCGCCGGCTCAAGGTCGAACTTGCACCATGCCTGGCGCAGAGGAAGCAGTTGATATCGCGAGGGGTAGGGTGTCGGTCTTCTGATGGTCTTTTTTTGAGCCCCTAAACCCTCAACCTTAAACCCTAAACTCTAAACCCCTAAACCCTAAGCCTTAAACCCCTAAACCCCTAAACCCCTAAACCCTTAACCCTAAACCAGGCTTCGGAGCTTCAGGGCTTTCCTTAACCCCATAGAGGCCACCTTTTTATGTTTAAGGATCTATAGGGCATCATGAGAAGGAGCCCGAAGAACGGTAGGCTTTATATATATATATATACATATATATATATGTATATATATATTTATATTTATATTTATATTTATATTTATTTATTTATTTATAGAGTTTTAGGGCGTTCCGGTTGCAGGAGTTTAGGTTTAGGGTGGCCGGAGTAAAGCGAATCGAGAACTGAATAGAAGGGCCTGAATCACCAGCCCAGGGCTTAGGGGTATTATTGGGGTATGTTCTGCTCTACGTATGGTGTGGACAGTCAGGTCATAGCGTTCGCAATGATTCCCCCCCCCTCCTACCACCGAACATCTTCATGTCCACTATCGCACTCGCAACCCAGAGCCCTAAAACCCTAAGCCATGCCAAAGATCCGCACCCGTTTCGCGGTTTCGCGGGGCACCGGGCTAAGTCAACTGTAAACTCGCCTGAACCCTAGGGCCCCAGGGTGCAGGTAAACTCTGAACCTCAACAACCGAAACAAAGCACCCCAAAGCACCCCAAGGCGGCAGATCTCTTCGGTTTTACTAGTCTGTGCATACGCCCTGAGGGGGATGGGGAATTCCCAATGCCTGTGTAACTGACCCTTTGTATGCGCCCTAAACCCTACCGGAGAGTCAGCATCTTGAACATTCGAGGGTTGCGGTGTCGGGTCTGGGTCTATGAGTGCTGGAAAAGCAGCTGCAACCTAGGTCTACCTTCCGGGACTTTTGTGACACCTGTGCTGAAGCAAAAACTGATATGAAGTGGTACTTCCAAAAGTAGAACAGAAGCTTATCATGGAATGTGATCGTTACGTTGCCACTTCCGCTGCCTTGGTGGCGTTGGCTAGCCACAGCTCGACATTGAGCATGTCCTCGTCCTTCCAACAGCTCAGTGGCTCTGCTCTTCATCTCATGCGAAGGCTTCCACGCACTTTCGACAACGACTTAGCGATTTCTTCTGCATCAATTCGAGCGACAAGCCTAAGCCCTAAACTCTAAGCCCGAAGTCCTCCAGCATATACCCCTCCAGCTTGAAGGAGCCAAAATGCTTGGCCTGACAGAAGGGGACTCAGTGGCAGCATGAGTCATGATGAACCCGGGGGTTGTGGCAGGTGCACGACGACACGAGCTTCTGAACCCTTGACCTTAAACCCTAAACCCTGAACCCTAAATCCTAAACCCCTTGACCCTTAAAAACTGTAGAACTGGCAGAGAGGCTCCTAACTCGTACCAAGACGCTCCTTTGATGCTCTTCCCCTGAGCTTTCAACATGACATGCTAGCTGGACATTTGGTAATCGTAACCTCTATTTCTCTAAAACCCGGGTCTTAAATCCCCTATATATATACATATATTTATTTATTTATTTATTTATTTTTATATGTACATAATATATGTGTATACATACTACTATTAATATTAACATTAATATTGGTATTGATATTCATATTGAAACTCAAAACTAATATTCATATTAATTCGATACACCCCTGGCCCACAAGCTTTTGTCTGCTGTGGGCAGGTGCGCAAACTCGTACGCCTGCTTGTCCTTTATGACGCTCGCTGCGTCGATGGGAAGCAGGTTCGACCTCGACTCTTTCAGAGGCCTGAACTAGAAGAGAGGTCTGAGCCATGGGGCATATTATAGAACCCTCCTTGTGACTGAAAACTTAAGCTTATCAGCTAGTCTCCTACACCCCTAAGCCCTTTAAACTCTTAGGGAGGGCCAAGCCTCCTCAGCACCATGTGTGCAAGAACGGAAAAAACGGGCGGAGAAGCAACACGTCAGCTAAAAAGGATGCTCGTCCATGGGTCGCATCCTGCACAGCCTTTATAGGGGTTTAGGGTTTAGGACCAAAAGGACACAATGATGTTTCTGGGTCTCCCCCCAATTCAGGGCTCAGGGAACCCAGAGAGTCGCCTGTAAGTAGGGTGGTGACAACCCGAAATATCTCCAAGTGTGTCATCTTCGTTAGAACGCTGCGAATCCCTGAGCCCCACATCCCCAAAACCTACACGGTCCTACACCCCGTAGTTCGGTCCCCTCAGGGCTCAGAGGAACCACCGAAACCGTCTCTGAAGCCTCCTCGTTGCTGCAGGTCGGTAGATCCGCGACCGCACAACCCGCGAGCCGGTAAAGCCAAACTCCACAAACCTTCGTCCCAAAGCCCTGTACAACGAGCTCACTACAGTAATATAGGGGTTTAGGGTATACGATCTGATATGACATGACATGATATTGTCTTGTATTGTATTGTATGGTGCTGTAAGGTATTGTATTGTCTATTATCATAAACCCCTCCCCAGGGGTCCAAGTATCAGTTAAGTTTAGTATGCTCTTAGTAGGCATTTGGGCACACAAAGTAGAAACTATACTGTTGCTTGGACCCTTTGGGCCGTTTATTACCCTATGGTAGAACGCTGTTCAAACAAAGCACATCCAAACCCTAAACCCCTAAACCCCTACACCCTAAATTAACCATCATCCCTAAACCCCTAAATAAACCCTAAGCCATCATCCCTACAAGACCCTAAACCCTAAACCCCTAAACCCCTGAATCCCTAAACCCTAAGCCAACGTCCCTCAACCCTAAACCCCTGAACCGGAAGCCATCATCCCCAAACCCCAAACCACGGAACCCTAAACCCCTGAACCCTAAGCCATCAACCCTAAACCCTAATCCCTACACCCTAAACCCCTGAACCCTAAACCCTAAGCCCCAAACCCCTGAACCCGAAACCCTAATCCCATACAACACCGAGGCAAGGCCAGGCTGCAGGGACCAAAGCCGTCCCGCCGTGGCAGCCCTGGGCTTCGTAAAACCGACCTCCAGGGTCTCTTCGTAGGTGTTTCATAGGGTTTAGGGTTTAGGGTTTATAATGGGGTTTAGGGTCTATAGTAGGGTTTAGGGTTTATAATAGGGCTTAGGGTCTATAATAGCTAGGGTTTAGGGTATAATAGGGTTTAGGGTCTATACTAGGGGTTCGGGTTTAGGGTTCATTCATAATAGGGTTGAGGGCTTGGGGTTTAGAGCAGGGGGTTAAAACTAATTATAGAAAAGGCTTTAGATGATTATGAAATGTGGTATGAGGATTCTCGATGGGTCCCGGGCGGCATTTCAGATTCCATCAAAATGTTTCACAACGGGTTCTATACACGTCTCATGCGTGTTTGATACGGGTTCTACAAAAACCTTCATCGCCGCTTTAAGCTCTTTTTAGAGAGCTTACGCAGGTTCTACTAGGTTTTTACGCGTCACGCGTGGGTTTGGGGTATATTCAGTCTAGGTTAGGTTAAAGCCTAAACCCTAAACCTTCAAGCCGGCAACCCGAAGACCCTGAACCCTAGAAGCCCTAAACCCCAAAAGCCCCCAGAAACTGAGGAGCCCGGCCAGGTAGCGCTTCAGCAGCACATCGCTGAGAAACAGCAAGCCCCAGTAGGTCCAGGTGGGGTGCGCATGGCACCATCTGGGCAGCAAACCCTAAGAGTCCAGATTCTACCTATACCGCATATTTAAAATACCTGTAATAGGAACCCCGCTAGGGCCAATGTATATAAAGTATCATCAATCCTGGACGTGCATCCTTTGGGGTACAAGAACTCGTTGCCCCCTATATCTCCTTGCAAGCAAAGGTTCGGTCTACAGGCTACAGACATACCCTTCACGTTTAGTCTCGAGGTCGCAAAGACCCAGACCTTCCAAAATCCCTTCAATAAGGAAACGCACCCATACATATATATATATATACACACATAAAATTCAGGGATCCTGACAATAATTTAATGTATATATTCCTGAGTTCAGGGATTTTGGAAGGTCTGGGGAAGTCAGTGCATGCGGGCTGTGCCTGGCTCCATGCTCGAGCGGCCACAAGCGCAGGCGATACTCGTAGAACATCTCGCCCCTAGGCCAAGGCCAGGTTCTCGCTCAGGAACTTCGTGTCTAGAGTTGAGAGTTACTATATTATATACGTCAATAATGGTAGCTTAAACTAACCTTCCTCAGGGGTTAACACACTATAAGAGAGTACCATACGGTACATACCACTACAGTATGGATACTTCAACTCTGTAGATGAGTATGCTCGTGCAGCTTGTCGGTTAGCTTGTACAACGAATGTGTTACAGATGTTGCTGTGGGGTTGAAACATGGCTAGGATCCCGAAGCAGCATCGAAGTACACTTTTCAGAAATGCACACTATGTCAAACACATACACCTAACAAAGTCCTTTCCCCAGAAACCCCTAATATCAAACCAAAGCGTCATCAAAGGTGATGAGTCCCGAACCCCGAAGCCCTACAAACTACAAACCTACATAGAACCCTGTGTTTTCGAGGCCTCATGAAAACAACAAGCAAGAACTGCTCCATCCGCTCTTAGGTACCTCAAACTTCGTGAAGCAAAGACCTGCTACGCCACATGTGCCTAGAGGCCCCGGGACATTCCACAGCCTTCAACCTTCACAAATCTTCACCTAACAGTCCAGAAGCCTCATTCATCGACACATGCAAACCCTGGCCACCAACTCCACATGCTAATCGCCAGCCAGGCCCGCACTCCCTGAATAGGTAAGTGCAAGAACTTGAGCCGGTGGAGTGAGTGGCCCTATCCCAGCAGAAGGATTTGTTTAGCATCTGCGCTCGACGGACAGGCGAGGCCTCAGTGCTGTTGCTCCTGTCGGTTGCAGGTTAGATGGTGAAACGCTGTTTTCAGCAGCAGCAGCATTACATTTTCCGCGGTGACCTCAGCAAGTCACCGAACAAAAGAGCCGACAGAAGGAATTGTTCGTGGCATTAAGCAATCAGTTAACATTAATTATGGTTTTCACGGCTACATCAACTTAACCGCCACCATGGCCTGCCATCAAATTGGCCGCCAGGTCTTGCGCAAGCCGCTGCAGCTTCGTGCATCGCCGCACCGCGATGTCGCGGAAGTCCTCGTTAAAATTGACCATGGAATTTGTATCCATGTGCTCTTCCGGTGGGAGCTCGTTGGAAAGGAGTTCCAAACTTGGGTGCCGTGTCAGGAATCAGCACTAATTTAGTGCTGATTCCTGACATGGCGCCCGTCGTGGCAGCCTGCCCGGCCGTGCTTTGACCACTATTTCACCAGGATCGCCGGGACCTATCCCCAGCGCCAGACACAGCGGGCCCGCGTCACTCGACCCGGGCCTCCATGTGAACAGGCCGAGCAGCATGACCTCGTTGGCCGTCTCGATGTCGGCTTCGCATAACTTCTTCAGCTCATCCTTCGGCACATGCAAAAATTTGACTAGGTCTTCATCAAGATCTGTGACGTCGACTGCAACGTCCACGCACAATGCCAAAGTCTTTGCTGCTTCCACCAGCCCAGCTGCAAGCATGGGCTCCCTCGTGGTTGTCTCGACGGTAGCCGTCTCGTTGTTGGTTGCCGCTGAAGTTGCAGCACACCTGGCTTCGTGAAGCCGAAGGCTCCAGCCGAAGCCCTTCAACCCAAAGATGCCCACGTTCGTGCCGCAGTGACGACAGCGAGCTCTAGAGCAGGGCGCCATTGCATGGGCTCGGCTCGCTGACAGGGACGTTCAAAGTGGAGCCAAGCAGAGCTTGAGCGGTGGCCATGTAGCTGTGTAGGGTGACCCCTAACCGAAGGAGTTGCCTGCTGGGCCCGGTCCCTTTCTCATCTCCGTTTTGGATAGGCAAGCTCAACGGACATAGCCTGGTCTCAGTATAGTATCCAGCCTTCCAGGTTGTCTTGGGTGGGGGACTCACTCAGCCCTGGACGGGCGCGTGTCGCGGGCCATCCAGTGAACTGGCCTCGGAGGACGGTAAAGCTTAACAACAACAAACCTAAACTCTAAACCTCCGTATCGCATGTGTACGGCGAACTACTCTCAGCCGTGTCAAGAATGATTGATCAGGGTTGCAGGCGCTGAAGCACCACAAGAGCATGGTTTTGGGTTTTGGGTTATCTTCTGACCATGCTCCGGAAAGCCATCCGCTTTGGGAATCTTGCCTGCCCTAGCTGCAACTTCTCGCAGCCGGGTCGCATCAACGGGAATGGGTAGCTCCGGGTCGTCTGTTGCCTGCGGCGAGCTCTTGCTAATTAATGCGGGTTTAGGGTTTAGGGGTCGTGCTGGTATGGGACAAGCCACATCATAAAGCAACCTCAGCGTGGCTGTCTCTAAGACTGTCGACAAGTGACAACAGCACGTGAAGCTCGTCTTCACCAAACCCCGCGGGCCTACCGAAAAGATATCTTCCAGATCGAACAACAACATTCGCAGGCTCACAATCTCAAATCGGAATCCCAGAGAGCAGCTTCTGGTTCCTAGTTGTTGATTTCCCTGGCCCACAAACGGTTAAAACACAATCTATGATATGATTGTTTCATCTAGGTGTTGCTGTTTAGACAAGGAAAGTCTGTCTGTCTGTCTGTCTGTCTGTCTCTGTCTGTCTGTCTGTCTGTCTGTCTCTCTCTCTCTCTCTCTTTTCCTGACGCTTTCTCTCTGCCGTGACATAAGTGTGTGTATATACATATATATACATATATATATATATATCAACACACTCAGAGTATGTGCCGTGTGCTTTGCACGTGCCAAGCCTTTGGACCTAGCCTCAAACTCTCAGGGCCCTAAGCTAATTCCAAACCCCGACACCACAAAGCCCTAAATCCCCAAACCACTGGAGCCCTTAATCCCCAAACCCTGAACCCCTTTTTAACAAGAACCCTGAAATCTTGTATCCCAAAACGCTGAAACTTGAAACCTTTGTAACAAAAAAACACTGAATCATTGATCCCGAACGACAACCGCGAAGATCCAGCCTGGCTGCCCCGAAAACTCTGTCGACAAGCGGTGCCACAAGCTGATCCACGTCGAGTTGAACACCAACTGAGGGCCACTGAGGGTTTAGGGCTTACCGAAATTCTCCATTGTAGTTCCTTCTTGGGGTCACCTTTTAGGATCCTTAATATAAACTTGGTAAAACCCAAAACAGGAACTACAATGGAGACTACAGGCATACTCACGCTGTGCGAGTTCAGGCTTTCGGGCTTATCGCTGACGGCTAGATTCTAGGTTGAGGCTGAGCGTGTCGGACTGGAAGACTGGCTGACCCTAAACCCTAAACCCTAAAGCCTAAACCCTAAATCCTAAACCAGAAACCTCTTCTTCCAGGCATCGCAGCGTTGGAGTTTCTACTGAGAAGCAGAAGCTCCAGAATCCCTGTAAACCCTAAAACCTAAGGTCCTGAACCCTATAACCCTAAGCATGATAATATCAACATCCTAATAAGCCCTAAACCCCAAATCCTAAACCCAAACAGACAAGCTGGAACATGAGGTTGAAAAGGTCCGTCGACACCAAGAGCCGAAATCCCGTTATCCGTTTAAGGTTTAGGGTTTAGGGTTTCAGGGTTTAGGGTTTAGGGTTCTCCCAACTCTCTGCAAAGCTTGAGGAAAGCTCCGGGATTCATGTTGCAGGGGGATGCGTAAAAGTTTGAGCCACAGCTACAGTACCTTCTGAACCGTCCTCATCCGAACCAGATCCTAACATAACGTGCAGAGTAATTCGGTTGGACTTCTCACAGTTAGCAAAAGTTTCCGCAACAGCCAATGAAACTCCAGAACCCATAAACCACCTATGTCGAGCAGCAGTTTAAAAGCCGGGTCCAAGCTTGCCACCGACAACCCTCGACGCGATCATGCTGCGGATCTGGCAGAGCTGATGGGTTAGAAGCAACGCCATGCCCAATCGTTTATAGCGTTTTGTGGTTACCTATAGCCTATAGTCACTATAGTCTCCATTGTAGTTCCTGTTTGGGGCTACCTTTCAGGATCCTTGGTCTGGTAAAACCGGAATAAGGAACTACAACGGAGACGGATAGGTCTAGATTCCGATTTCAATTCTCAACTATTCAGCCGGCGACGTGACTAAAAATCGATTGCAATACGCTCAGCGACCTGTGTGCCCGTGGTGTCCAGGCACGGCAGGTGTCTTGAAATCGATGTTGAGTGATTTTGCCGCTTCCGGGCTGAAATGAACTACAGATCCGATGTTGCATAAGTGAGTGAGTGTGTGTGTGTGTGTTTGTTTTTTCCGGCGCCGAGGTTTTATTCCAGAACGCAATGCAAGGCTCCAGAGACCCTGAGAAAGCCAGAGGCTCACAAAGGCCTTTAGAGGCGCGCAAAATGTCTCAGTGGACGAGGCCCCAAAACGACTGCGTGAGCGAGGGAAGTGAGTGAGTGAGTCAGTAAGTGAGGGAGTGTGGGATTGAGGAAGTGAGTGAGCGGGTGAGTGAGTGAGTGAGTGAGCGAGCGAGTGAGTCAGTGAATCAGTGAGTCAGTGAGTGAGAGAGTGAGTTGTTGAGTTGGTGGGTGGGGTGGACGGATGGTAAACTAAAGGCATAGTAAATTAAAGCCTATGGCAGTTGCTGTCCCAGACGGTTTTGTTTTAATAAAAGCTGCTTGAAACCGTATCCGAGATCACAGTGGCGCTGTTTCGGGTTTGAGGGTGTAGGGCAAGGCTTCTCCCGGTACGCGCTACAGTCTAGCCCCCCATGTTAAAAAAAAACTGAGGAGCTCTATGGGACCTTCGCAGAGACCCCTCTATACACTTAGACGAAGGGTTCACGAGTCAAAGGTTTGGGGCGCCGTAAAGCATTTGCAATTCAATGTAGATTTAAAGCCCTCCACTGGGTTCAGAGGTGGAGGTCAGTTAAAGTCGGTTTTAAGTGATCACGTGGTGCGTCAGCATAAAAACCACATAAAATCCGTCCCGGCGGCCTGGAGGTCAAGGCGAACTTAAATCGATGTTGACCGATTACGGGGTGCAGGAGAAATACAGCTTAGATTCAATACCCTCCCGCCGGGTTCAGAGGTCGATATCAGTTCAAGTAAACACTGAGCTGATTGCACCACCCTAAACCCTTAGACGAGGGAATCAACATCGATTTTGAGTGATCTTCGGGCTAGAAACCAGGGAAGCAGCTGAAATCTGTTCTACATAGGAGACTCCTGTTCTGAATCGAGAAATCCTGGAAGCACGACTTAAACTCGGATTTGATGGACGACTGAAGCTGGAATCCAATCATTTTTCAATGGAGACTATAGGTACATGTACTGGGTTTAGGGTCGAGAGGCAGCTGTGCGAAGGACAGTAACAGCAGCAACAATCACGCTACGAACGACGACTGTGAAATTACAAGAAGTAATGAACCGTATGACTAGTCTTGACATCAACACTGGTACTGACGTTGTGACAATGTTCACACATGCCCATGGCAATACTACCGAGGGTTTTGGATCTACCCCTACCTAAACCCTATTCCCCTATAACCACCCATGAACCCTGAACCCCTAAACCCCAAAAAACATAAAGTCCGAAACCCCCTAAAGCACGAAACCCGCCTACGTCATCTGCCCCCCCAAAAAAAAATCGCGAGGTTTAGGCTTCCTAAACTCTCACGAGTCCTACTTTGCTCAGGAGCCTTGTTGAAGTTGAAGGAGACCGGGTAGTTCATGCCAGGGAGCATCCTCAGGGTTCAAGGGCAGGTCTTTCCTATTCTTTGGGGTTTCGAGTGTAGGGTTGGGTCTCCGGGCTCTCAGTCTTGGGTGTAGGCCCTTGAAAATCAACAATGTGTGTGTGTGTGTGTTGTGTGTGTGTGTGCGCGCGCTCTGTTGGGCTGAAATTTATAGGGCTTAGGGATTCAGGCTGCAGGGATCTACGTGTATCAAAATAACAATTAGACAGTTTAAGTTGCAGGACTTGGGCCATGAGCTCGGCATAAGGTTGCAAGGGGGCCGGGTCGAGAAGGCTCCAGCTTTTGTTGGGCCCAAGATTATGAGTTGGCTTTCTTCATGGTGTAGCTACAGTCTCCATTGTAGTTCGTGCTTTGGGCTACCTTATAGGAGCCGAAATACAAAACTGAATAAACCTAACACACACTACAAAGGAGCCTGTCGGCAGGCTTACAAAGGCCTGGTGGCTTTCAGGGTTGAGGGTTTAGGAGCAAAAAGGATCATGAACAGCAATCAAAGTACCGAAGATGCACAGATGGATTTGTCAAACATGCTGGCCCAGGACATGTGTACTTCTCTAACTCCGGATTCAAGCCAAACAGTACATTGGCAAGAGCCCCTTCGAATCTGCTCTCAGAGTGTAACCGACAGACATCCAGAAGGAAGCTGGACTTCATCGGACCCTTAGGGAACCACCTGAAAGCTTGTGAGCACCAAGAACACTGAAAGCCTGAAGCCCCAAATCCTACGGTTAATGATATAAGCCCTGCATGACCCATAATAAGTTATATACCATAAATCCCACAGTTTAGGGCCCTTAAGGCAATGCAGGATTTATATCATCAACAGTATCCTTAGAAGTTTCAGCCCGCCCTCCCTGCCCCCCCAGAGTGCCAAACCCTAGCTCCTAAACCCTAAATCCTAAATCCTAAACCCTAAACCCTAAATCCCCAAAGCCTAAACCCTAAACCCTAAACCCTAAATCCCCAAAGCCTAAAGCCTAAAGCCTCCGAGCCGGAACTCAGTCCGCACCAACCTCCAAGCGAGCCCCAAACCGAAAAAAAGCAGTACATGTACGGAAACTAAAGTAGTATACACCCCGCCTTAAGCTCTGCCACCCTCAAACATCAAGACTCCTACATAAACTGAACCCAAGACGCTAAGCTTTAAGCTCTATATACACCCAAAAAGCCCTACACCCCTAAACTTCAAACCCCTAAACCCTAAATCGTAAGCTCAAGACCCGAAATCTAATTACATCCGCCCCTCAAAACCAAAGCCCAAATCCCGGAGTCCTCAAACCCTGAGCCCAAAACCCCTAAACCCTGAAATCTGGACCCTTCACCTGGGGGTTGAGGGCTAAGGCACCGAAACCCTAAATCCTGAGCCCCACCCCGAAAAAGCCTGAGATCAGGACTTGTAGACCAGGACGTTCGTAAAGCGTGCCCAGTGTGCGGGCGGCCGGAAAGTCAGGTCGCAGACCTGCAGACGGGGCGTTCGCACAGTGGTTCAGGGTTTGAAGTCAAAAGTAGATGTCGTATACTGGCTTAGGGCTCTGGGTTCAGAGATTTGGGTTTGGGGGGGGTGGGGGGGTATTTTGCTGCTTTATGTCAATGTCGTTTCCACAAAGGTTTCATGGGGTCCTATAGGGAGTTCACCAAGGTTTTGAATTCGTCAAGTTTGTTGTTTCATCTACTCTGGTTCTGGGGGTTCGACTAAGGCCCTAACCAACTAGGGAAAAGGGCTTTTACATGGGCCGTGGATTCGAATCCATTGTATTGGCAGCACCTCCGTCCGAGCCAGTGGGCAACAGCATGATGCAAACCTGATTTGCATCTTTTCCTGACTTCTCATGCAGCAGATGCTGCTGGAGCACGGTAGCGGCGGCCTAGCCACTTGTCGACTTCAGACAATCTGTAGGATGCGACAGTGAATCATGTACATACTGAGCGACGGCTTTCCCTTGAGAGGAGTTGTCTCAAAACGCAGCTCACTTCACAGTTTGTGGGCATGGGCTCAAATCCTACTTCATGCCGACACATTTGACATTCCCTGTGCCTGCCGCACGTTTCGGCACTTGCACTTGCTTACATATAAATATAAATACAATATCTATCTATCTATCTATATGTATGTATGTATGTATGTATGCATGTATGTATATGTTATATATGTGTATATACATATATACACACATACATTTTACTTACTTCTGTGCTTACATACATGCATGTACATACTGTGCTGCTGTCATCTGTTGTTATCTATATTGCTCACAGTCATCATCATTGTGAAATCTAACCAACATCATCAGTATTGCTGTCATCCTGTCCCTACGACTTTCTCGGATTAACTAAGAATTTATTATTAAAGAATGATCAGTGTGAATACTATTGTAGCGAGCAGCAAGATGCGCAAACAGCCTGGACAGTGTTGGTCTTTCTAGCGGGTGCAAGCCAAAACTTAGAACAGTTCCCACGTCTCGAACAAAGCTTTGCGTGCACACGCGAGGCCTGAAAAGGAGATTCGTTGAGGCTCTATGTTTAGTAGTTGGCTGCACCAATCGCACCCAATCCCCAGACTCCTGCCATGCAGAAGAGGCAGATACCCTAGACCGCAAGCCCCTCAGCCTTAAACTGTTGGGGGACCATATTATGCTGTACTCGAGGGACTGCAAGCAAAGTCCAAAACCCTCCGAGATGCGAGGCAGCAGTACGATTAATTACGATGCGCCCTCTACAGCCTAAAGCCTAAAACCTAAACCCCTAAAACCCAATCCCTTAAATCCTAAACCCCGAAAAACCTTCGACTCAAAAACTGCTAGACCCCTAAATCTGAATCCGGGAACCTAAAATCATGCGAAGCACGACCATGACCCACCGTCCACAAAGAGACCCAACAGTCTAAACCATGTGCCTTTTTTGCATACTGTTGGTTAGAGTGATAGCAAAATACAATATAAGATTGTATACTGGAGTACATTAAACGATACGCTCGTATTCCCCCTTATGCATTTATTTATGATCGTACCCTAAAAAGCTAAACCCTAAACCCCAGGTACAGCCCGGTAATCCGGAGCCCCGAGCCACAACAATGATCGGACGGCGGGAGAAGAGGGCCACCGACCTCGCGCTTTAGAGTTTAGGGTTGGGGGATTTAGGGTTTAGGGTTTGGAGTCGCAGGTTGGAGGTTTGGCAAAAGGAGTCTAGGGGTCCAAAGGACGTAATTAGTTGGTACTTGGGTTGCGGATAGTCGTTGTGTAGGTGGGTTTTTGGGAGAGTGTATGCTAACTAGGTACGGGGGTAACTCATCCTGAACTACCTATAGTCTCCAGTGTAGTTCCCTTTCCGGCTTACCTTAGGATCCTACATACAACATGGGTTTAGCCAAAACCTTAACCCCAAACCCTAAACCCTAAACCCCCTCATCCGTCATCAAACCTAGAGCTCAGACCTCAAACCCAAGAAAAGCTCGAAGCCACCAGGCAAACCCTGGAGTGCTGTCTATCTATCTATCTATATATATATATATACATATGTGTGTGTGTGTGAATGTGTTTGTCTGTCTATACATATGTATATATATATATCTCTCTCTCTCTCTCTATGCATATACATATATATATACACATATACATAAACATAAACATATACATATAAATATACATACAGGATATCGGAAAATCATAAAACCTTTTCATATAGACCCCTTATCCACCCTAACCCCTAAACCCTCAAGCCCAAAACTCGAAACTCCAAAGCCCTGAAACCTAAACCCCTCAAACGCTAAACCCTAAACCTCAAAACCCTAAAGCCCTAAACCAACCAACTAACCTAACAAAGCCCTTGAGGGACCCGCCGGATGAGGTTCGTGGCCATCCATTCGAAGTTCGAGTTCGCCTCGCCAGCGATGTAGGTCCTGGGCTCTTTGTTTTATGTCTTGGGTTTAAAGTTTAGGGTTTAGGGGTTTAAGGTTTAGGAGGTTAGATCAGCGTCTAGGGTTTAGGGATTGGGGCTTAGCGTTTCCTGTTGGGAGGAATTTAGGACCTGCATGGTGAGGTCTAGGATTGGGGTTTAGGGCGCCCTAAGGTTTGTGGTGTTGTGTGCGAAGTTGTTGCGGTTGGAGGGTTTTCACCAAAGGAGCCGAAACGTATGGTACACACTACGGCTTCCACGTCGTAAGGGTGGAGTGAGACTTGCTTGTGGTGGCCAAGGGGTTTGGGGGTCAGAGATTATGTACATGTAATGTGTGTGTATATATACATCTATATATATATATAGATAGATAGATAGATAGATAGATAGATAGAGATAGATAGACAGATAGATAGGCACAAAATAAACAAATAAATATATATATATACATATATATATATATATAAGCCGAAGCCCTAATAATGCCCTCATATTTCATAGACCTTCTCGACTCCTCTAAATAACGCCCAGTGTTTTCTGGCTCTAAGGAATTATCAGGTCTACAAGTATGTGCCGAACTTAGACTGGGGCTCTGTGTGCAAGTTCAAGTAATGCTTTCTTAAGGAGCCCTTTAAGAACAACACAATTGCCAATTCCTCCGACTCCAACGCTACACTCAAGGCCAAAAGACAGAGTGCTTATAATATATTCCTTATGACGTATATGAGGTATACGACGGGGTTCCCGGGACACACCGGGACCTGGGAATCTTAGCGTCTAAGAGCTTGGGGTTGAAACCGATGTTTGCGGATAGAGGGTGCCGGGCCGAAAAGTTATAGCGCTTGGAGTTTAGGATCGTTCACGGTCTCGGGTCAGTAGAAGGTTTATGGCTTGGGACTTGCGGTTTGCGGTTGGGACTTGGGGTTTAGGTCATGATTGTGCTATGGGGGCTAGCTGCCCTGGGCCCCTGCAGTGCTCCAACGGCGTGGAAGATTTCTACTACCATTACTGATGGCCAGATATGTTTATCATCCAAGCACACGATAGGAAACCATGACACACGGCGTCTCAACTGACCTGCTCACACCGTGGAATGGTTTCCTTGCAAGATGCTACAATACATATATACCCGGCAAAAACGAGCCGCCAAGTCAAAACCGTACCCCGAAACCCTAAACACTGAAAGACAGAAAAAAATCCTGGAGATGTACCCCTAGGCCATTTGTGGCGCCTGCACCTGAAAGCCTTAGAAGCCGTACACAAAACCACCTAACGCAGCTAATATAGGGGGCCGACTGCTTGATATTCTTGCTCAGAGTAACTCATGAAACCCCAGAACCCTATATTCTGATTTTTGAGGCATTAGGGCAGGCCCCTATGCTACTGGGGGCATCGCACGAAGGCTTCCTCGATCCACTCATCGGGTGCCCACCGCAAGTAATTCCTGACGAGCCACTGGAGCTCGAATTTAGGGTCTAGGGGTGTTGGGGTTGATTAGGGGTTGAGGGTGCAGTGTGGTATACTAGTTCAAGGGTCAGAACTTATAGGGGTTCTAGGGCTTGTAGGTTTTTTTTTTTTTATCACGTGGCGCATGACCGGTCTATAAGGCATAGAAAGTTTATGGGTTTCGGGTTCAAGGTCTGCTGTACGATAGATTCCACTGTGGGCTGTGCCAGCGTGACTTTGTGCTTCCTTCTTCTGCATTGTGAGTGAGTGCGACCGGCAGAGTGACAGGCAGTTAGGCAGGCGGAAACGGAAACAAAGCAAAATGAAAGCAACGGCGACACGTGGTGGTGCAAAGACTTACATGCCAAACTAACTCTACACTGTCATGGTCGAATAGTTATATATAGATATATATATAAATATAGATATAGATATGTATATACGTGTGTGTATGTATGTATGTATGTATGTATGTATGTATGTATGTACGTACGTATGTATGTATGTGCACGTATGTATGTCTGTATGTATGTATGTATGTATGTAAGTATGTGTGTGTATATGTATGTAAGTATGCATCTATGTATGCGTGTACTACTGTAGGCTTGTTTATTTGTTTGTATGTCCGTATGTATGCACGTACGTACGAATGTCAGTATGCATCAGTGGGTGAATGAATGTATGTATGCATGCATGCATGCATGCAAGCATGAATGGGTGTATGCGCAAGCATGCATGCCTGCATGCCTGCATATATGTATGTATGTATGTATGTATGTATGGATGTATGTATGTATGTATGTATGTATGTATTGTGTGTATGCAATTAATGTGTGTAATGTATGTAATGGTACTGTAATGCAGTGTAATGTAATGTACTGTGATGCTACGTCCGGTTATGCTATGTTATGCATGTATGTATGCATGTATCAGTAGGTCAGTAAGTAAGTATAAGTAAGTAAGTAAGTAAGTAAGTAAGTAAGTAAGTAAGTAAGTAAGTAAGTAAGTAATTAAGTAAGTAAGTAAGTAAGTAAGTAAGTAAGTAAGTAAATAAGTAAGTAAGTAAGTAAGTAA
>CAJNJA010001337.1:25579-45984 GCA_905231915.1 Symbiodinium necroappetens | reverse complement strand
GTGGGGGGGTGGGGGGGTTGGGGGGGTTTAGGGTTTAGGGCTTGGGGGTTAGGGGGTTTAGGGTTATTAGGGCTCTTTTGGGGGGTTGTTCAGGCTTCTGCACTTAAAAACAAGCTCTTCGGGGAGCTTTGGGGCTTCAAAAGAGTCCGAAGCCATAAGGGTTTAGGGGTTTAGGGGTTTAGGGTTTAGGGGTTTAGGGTTTAGAGGGTTTTAGGGCTTTAGTGTTGGGTTTGGTTTTCGTTGTTTATGGGTTTTGGGTTTTGGGTTTAGGGGTTTACTTCGGGCAGCTTTGGGGCTTCGAGGGTCCGAAGCCTAAACCTTTAAACCCACGCCTTATGCTTCTAAAGAGTTGCACAAAACGGGGGAGGCTTAGGGCTAGAGTTTAGTCCATATTGAGGGCCTTGGAGGTGTTCACGGCTTTTCTTTGTGAAAAGGTGGGGAGGGGGGGGGTAGGATTTGGGGTCTAAGCGTTGGGCCCCAACATAAACCCTAAAGCCCCTAAACCCCAAGAGTTCTGCTAAACCCTAAACCCTAAACTTTAAGAGTTCTGCTAAACCCTAAACCCTAAACCCCAAGAGTTCTGCTAGACCCTAAACCCCAGGAACTGTTGTTTCTCTGTCAAGAGTCAGATGCAGGCTAAACTCTAAACCGGGGTGGGGGGGGGTCGGTGAAACCTCGATTTCCTCCACACTCCATGTGGCAGACCTCTATGAGCTTCGCTCGAATCTCTTCTGATGGGCAAAATCCGGATTGATCTCACGAATCGTAAGCTGTGGGAACTGAGGAGGTATATTGCTCCTGATGGTTGTCAATATTGAGATGATGACTGCGACTATCGTCATGACTATGATCATGATGTGACCCGGTTTATGAACATATATACCTATATGCCGAAATTTTTGTGCTTGTCAGCCAGTTTTTATTAAGGTGGTCTGGAAGCTCTACTGGAAGGGTTTGGGGTGTGCAGCTCAGGGGGTTTCACTGAGGGCTTACTCGGGAAGCCCATGCACACAAATAGTCTGTGTTTTGGCCTGTAAGGGGACTATAAACAAGCAAAGGCACCTTTATTAAAGGCCACCGACATCTATGATTATACAATGCTTTCATCCTATAAAAGCCCGGCAGACCACACCACCAAAAAACGACACGAAATGCTTTGAATCTGAAGGGTTCTCGCTTCCGTGGGGCGTGTAGCTGAAAGCCCATTCGGAACGGGGGCTGGGTGAGGGAGCGGGGTCAGGGTTTAGGGTTTAGGGGTTTAGGGCTTAGCTTCTAAAACGGGTCTAGCATCGTCCAACTAATGCTCTAAAAGGCCTTCACCACTCCGAATCCGAAAGGCCCCCAAGAAAAAAAAACCATGTTGCTGTTGCCTCCTGGGCGTCGGAAGGCATGTACTCTTCCACTTTGGCATGGCGCCAACCCTCCAGAAAGTTCCAGTTCTGCAAAACCTCTTTGGCCTGGGATGCGGGGCTCCAGGATTTTGAGGGATTTTGGGAGGCTCGCCATAAAGGTTTTGAGGTCTCCGTGGTTCAGGGTCTTGGAAAGCATGACTTCAGCTGCACTAATGCAATAACTATAGCTATCCCTAAAAAACAGGCGATCCCCAAGAAGTCCTAAGCCGAAATGAGAAGGCTCAGGGCGCAAATAGCCTGGAGATTCCTAAACCCTAAACCCTGAAGCCTAAACCCTGAATTCTGAAGCCTAAACCCTCAACCCTGAACTCTAAATCCTGACCAACCTGACCTCAAATCCCTCCGGAGCGTGGCCGTAGAGAACTCACTAGCCAGAGCACTTGCTTTGAGGAGCCGTAGCAGTGTGATTCGCTAATTCAGCGCAGGAGCTTTCAGATTCGATTTTACATTGTGGAGAACACTAAACCCTAAAACCCTGAAACCTGAGTAATCAAGGAGCTCAGCAAGGGCTCTGGCCACAAAGCCTTATAGAACCTCCACAGAACCCCATTAAGATCCTATCAAAACATTCTAGTATATTGCATTACAGTATATTCTGGTCTAAGTCAATTATCGTAGATTATTATGAAACCCCTAGATGAACCTCACCAAAACCTCTCCTTGTGGATCCTTGAGTTCCCTTGCAGCTGGCCTTGTAGTAGCTGTCCATAATCACGCTTCTTTCCTGGGCTGGGGGCTCAATTCAGGGAAAGGTTTTTCGGGAATTTGCAAGAGTTATGGACGGTTTCGTCCATGCCCCCAGGGCCTAAGAAGCCAAGAGCTCCGAAAGGAAGCTATGAATACCATTAAGCCATATATCCCTAAACTCTAGAATTCAATAACAAGCACCTCGCCAAGAGAAACCATCCTGGATATGGACTCTTACCGCAACCCTAAGCCACACTCGCACGGAGCTGCGGAGAGTCCCAACCCCTAAGAGCGCTAAATAAGGGAACCAAAACATCTTCTCGTGCTACAGCAGCTTGCAAGACCCTGAGTGCAGGACCCAATCATTCATCCGCTGGCGTAGTGGCAGTTTAACCAGGTCGGTGTCATCGATTTCGCGTGAGGTCTTGCCAATTTGGGTATCATCGGTTGTATCTGCCTGGATAGAGCCGAATGAAATCTTGTTTACAATTCCAATAGTCGCGGAATGTCCGTATCAAAGCGCGTCGTTGCAATGTGTCTAAATGGCATATACTATATACTTTGACCCTGATGCAGTCCCTTAGTGTTTTTTTGGTAATGTGGAGCCACAGTATATACGATTTCGGCACATGGACCCTCAGGGCTGTGCAATCCTCACCAACTCTGTGCGTCTGCTGCTGGAGGACATTGAATGTTATCGTAAGCACCGCTTCTCGATAGAGTTTGTGTGTAAACAGATCCTTCTTTTTCGCACCAATAAGTTTGCACGTGAACATGTCATGCTCCTGAATCATTGATTCGTAAATAACGATGACTCGTGATGTTTCATTTAGCTGCAAACTAACATGCCAGTTTTTGCGTAAAACCAATGTACACGTAAACGTTCAGGAATTTGCTCGCAAACATGTACGGGATCATCACCTGGAAGTTCATACTTGCAAACCCTAACCCTTAATGGGCCGTGTTAGATACAGGGACCTCCCTGGCTCTACCCGAACCTTCCTTCAAAACCCGAAGCCCCTAACAGAAACCGCAGTGCACCAAGCTTCCCCGAACTCTCCAAACTCTTCTAGAACCAAACCCCAAGCCCTAAACCCTGACTAAAGCAGTGAATCCGAAACCCTTATCGACTTTATCCGCAGCCCCGAGCTCCGGACCCTTGAGTGGCGAACCCCTCTACCGTCAGAGGTTTAGGGTTTAGGGATTGGGTGTAGCGTTTAGGATTTATAGGGTTGGGGTTTGGGCTTAGGGTTTAGCCGAGTCTCTCCAGTGAGAAGGTTCAGGGCCCTCTGAAGCGTTGCTTCACACTTGCACTTCGCCGCCGCCGAAGCGACCTACACTAGAGTTCAGGGTTTAGGTGCTTAGGGTTAATAGGGTTTAGCAACATAGACTTCAGGGTTTAGAGTTATTTTGGGGGTCTCCGGGATGCAGGGACTGAAATTGGAGGGTTGCAGCTTTTTGGTGGGTTTGGGGTTTAGAGGTTTATTTCTGGTTTGGGTATGTTTATACAAGCGGAACAGCCCGGACACAAACGCCTTGTTGTACTTGAACCAAATGACGGTCATAGGGTATGAGCTAGCTACATCTTGCACAAAATACTTTGGGTGGCCGTGGGGTTGGGGTTTAGGAATCAGGGTTTCGCTGTTTGACGATTTTCGACATCTTGTGTCTGTTTTTGTGGCTTCGGGATGTCCAGTAACTCGAGCATCCATTCATGCTGAGTCCATGTTTGAGGATCCGCAATAAAATTTAATTGCGAATAGCGGTTTGGGGTCTGGAATTTTGTGAGGTTGGTTGAAGCCCTATGTAACTTTAGATAACTATAATTAAACCCCAGAAGCCACCTAAACCCTGAATCCTAAACTGTAGCGGCGGTGAGTTCGGCCCCTGAGAGTAGACTTCTCGCTGCGCAGGCACGGCACGTAGTTCGGACTGCACCGCAACCCTGCGCTCTAAAATCCTAAACTTCCTAAACTTTCAACAGCAAAGCCTACACCCTGAAAGTTAAACCGTAAACTAAACCCTCAACCCCTAAACTCTAAACCCTGAACTCGACTGTCCGCCACTAGGGCAGTATCCCACCTCCTGCTGCAGCCGCTGCATCTCAGAAGGATATGCCATGGCTGTTGAAGGGATTCTATACAGAATGCCCCGAAACCCCGAACGGCCTTGCGTGCGCTTGGGTCATGCTCAGCACCCGTCGGGTCCATGTTCCTATATAGCATGTTCTTACCCATAGGCTCCTAAGTAGTTCCTTTTTGTGGCTTTTACCTATAAGGTATACCCCAAAAGGAACTACTAAGAAGCCTATTACGGGTAGACACGTTAGCCTTAAACGGGATTTCTATGCAGGCACGCTTATACAGGTATATAAACGCTGACTTAGAGAAGGCAAAGGCAAATGGGAAGCTTCGTTCGTCCCTTAGCAATAGTCTGCGGTGGCTCTTATAAATGATTAGAATAGGGGTTTTTGGAGTAACGCTATAAAGACATATCTGGGGACTCTGCGGGGCTTTTGTTTCTAGCTCTTCCGACCCCTAGCTTTGGTTTCAGAGGCTCCATAGGTTGGTTCTTGCTTTCTTTCGCGAGTCATTTAGCCTCTGGCTCCGGGTGACGGCATGATCGAATTAATGGTTTTTTATCCCTAAACCCTAAACGCTAAACACTTGGTTCATGAAGCTTATGAAGTCGAAGGAGTGGAACCGGGTTGAGGAGCTCTTGATTTCAAGTCGTGTTGAAAGTTGCTTCAAGGGAAGGGGGCAGCACTTCATAGCACTTCTTGGAGGCATCTTGACTTGCCTCCAATATATATGCGTGAATGCCTACCGTGGAAAACAGCTGTCACATTCATCGCGAGCAACAAATGAGCTTGAGTCCAGCTTTGCAGGGTTTTCGGACCTCTTTCAGAGACCTCGCATCACAATGGCCTCACACAAAGGATCGCCTGCCTCCCGTACCATAGCAAAGTCATGTGAATGACGGGTGCCTTTCAGGCTGGCCCTACAGGACTAGGAGCTGTCATGATTTCACAGATGCCGAGAAGTAACCAGCAGGTCGAGGCAGGCCGACACCAAAAACTCTGCGCCTGAAGTAAGTCGTCAATCCTGGTGCTTGCTCGTCGACTGCCAATCAACGTTTGCACGGTGAGCGAAAAGACATCGATAAAGGCTCATTCTCAAGCAAAACTCAGACCTCTCCAGTTACCTTTTAAAGCAAGCAGCGCTGCTCGGGGGCCCTGGAAACCTTGGACGAATGGTTGATGATACAAATCCTGCATTTTTATGGGTAATGCAGGATTGATATCATCAACAGAATGTCAAGAATAGACGAAGACTTCAACCCTGCACATAATACATAATGAAAGCCTGGTCGCTAGACTCCCCAAACCCCCAACCTTGCAAAAAACTCTCTCCAAGAGCTTCCCACAGTACTACGATTCTGGACGTAGGTCCCTCAAAACCACGAGAAGCTGGGATTGTCTTTTGGGGCTTAATTCCATGATGGTCGTATATACTGTTGATGATATAAACCCTGCATTACCTTAAGGACCCTAAACTATGGGAATTAGGGTCTATTCCTTATTATGGGTATAATGCAGGATTTCTATCATAAGCTGTATGGAGCCTCCGGGCCATATAAACCCCCTTTAACTGCATCAGGCGCGGGCCCAGTGGAGCATCGTCGAACCCTCGGCTCGTTCCTTGGGAACCTGCGCACAACTGCGTGGGCCCGTGGGTTCAGGCGCTAGGATTAGGGTTTAGGCTTGGTCCCGGGATTTGTTCGGGAAAGGCGGGTGGGGGGGAGGGCGTCAGTTTAGGATTTGAGGTTTCGGTTTTTGGCACCGAATACGACCTTTATTTTTCCGAAACTCTAATTCCTTCCCCTAAACCCTAACCCCCTAAACCCCTAAACCCCTAAACCTCTAAACCCTAAACCCTAAGCCCTATAAACCCTAAACCCTAAACCCTATAACTTGCCCTCTAGTCTCCTCCCTCCCTGAAAACCCCGGGGTCCCTGAAACCAAAATGCTGATGTTGTGGGGTCGTGTGAGGCCTTATATGGCTCCAGAAGATCGAAAACAAACCCGAAACCCTGAACCCTCAAGAAAAAACCCTGAGGGCTTTAGGGTTTAGGGTTTACAGGGTCTAGGGTTTAGGGTTTAGGGTATAGGGCTAAGGCTCAAAAGTTTCGCATCGATCGAAGCCTTGAGTTCCACCGTCCCGCTCCAGATCAAGTAGAGCTTGTCCCCTGGAGCAGAGTCTTGGCGCTTAGAGTTTTAGGGTTTTGGGGTTTAAGGGTTTAGGGTTTAGAGTTTTGGGGTTTAGGGTTTAGGGGTTTAGGGGTCTAGGGGTTTGGGGGTTAGGTTTTAGGTTTTAGGGTTTAGAGTTTTGGGTGGCTTCCTCACAGTTCAAGACGTCTCCTTAGTTGCCGAGTTCATAAGCAAGAAAAGTGTACACTTTTAGTTCTAAAAGGGATCATCTTATCCCCAAAAAAGTTTAAAGTGTAGTAGTTCAGCTGCTAAGTCTCTCTCTCTCTCTCTCTCTCTCTAGCACCAAGACTTTTCTTGATGCAAAGTCACAGAATCAAAGCCACCTCGAGCGAAAGCGTTTATTCATGTTCCTGTGCCCGTTGCTGTGGTACGTCCAAAGCCTGTGGATGTCTGGTCTACCTTAAGGATACGAGGCTCGAAACCCTAAACTGAACCTAAGCCCTAAGGCCCTAAGGAGCCAAGTAGTCCTTATCCATGGTCGTGGCTAGCCAAAAAGGACATAGTAAGGACCACTTGGGCCCTTAGGATAAGGATGGAACCCTACACCCTAAACCCTGAACCCCAACTCTTAAACCCTATACCCCCAAACCTCAACCTTAAGGGCCTTAGGGCAAGGATGAACACCAATGCCGAGGCTCCTTGCTTCTCCCTTCACAGAAAAAAGTACCCTTCAACCGACCCATGAACCACTAAAGCACTCCCCTCACCCTAAACCTAAACCCTAGGCTGAACCTGTGAACCTCGTTTAGTTTGGTTTAGGGTTTTAGGGCGAGGGTCCCATTTTACGGTGAGGGCTCTTATCATAAGAAAACAGGTCAAACCAACCAAAACAAACCCTAAACCCTAAACCCTAAACCCTAAACCGTGCTTCAGTCGAGGAACCCAGACTCCCCCAACGAAGAGCCAAACACTGAAATTCCAACAGCCCTGCTTAGGATCTAGGGTTTAGGCCATCCCCGCGCGAGAACAGAACCCAGGCACGAGGGCTCTGTTGCCTGTAGTTAACCGCCTGTAGCAGATAAACAACAAACTGTGTCCCTGCCCCTGCACACCTGAATGCCCTGAAGCACACCCCCATAGCCCCAAACCCTAAACCCTAATGAACAAACCGAAAACACGGAAAACTCAGAGCCCTAAACACCCGGAGCCCTGCAAGCCTTCTGCCCCGTAGTCGAAAATGAGAGAATCCTTCTCGAACTCCTGTGGAGGGCCACGAGACAAAAAAGACCAATGCCTAAGTTTAGGGTTTAAGCTTTATGGCTTATGGGGTTTAAGCCACAAGCCTTTCAGAAGGAGATATAGAGGTTTTGGAAGGCTGCGAGGGCTTTGTAAAGGGCTAAATGCACAGGACGAAATAAGTATTGTTGCATTGTCGTGTTTGTGATTCGGGAGCTTGGGAATGGGATCACTACTTACTCAGGCTTCTATGTTTCAAAACAAATTTAGGATTGGAGCTTAGAGCTTGTAGAACTCAGGGCTTATGTGGATTACTTTCAGGTCTTGGGTTGTTGGGCTGGAGTGGTTACGCTTCAGCTGCTCAGATCTACATTTGGGAAACGTGACAGGCGGCGGGGCTGTCACAGCAATGTCAGGTGCATGTTGATTCAAGATTACACTCCGTGTATCGAAAACCTACGACAAGAGACCCTAAGCCTAAGACCCTGAACTCAAAACTTAAACCGGCGAACCCTTGCAGTAGCCCCTCACGCCGTTAAAAAACCTCCTCAAAATTCAAACCTCCATCCTAGGTCATAAGAGGTTATCGTCTATCGTGTAAGTACCCAGACAGACCCTCAGGGTGTTGAAGGTTTTATACTTCGAACGTTCCTGCACTGGGAACACCATAGCTAATCCAGCCCACGTTTTGCGGGCCTTCATATTATATGAGGATCCCTGTTAGAATTCTTTCAGGTAGCGGGGGATTATTCATCCATTCCAGGCTCACCACATAGCAAGAAACTCTGCAGGCAATTCTAGCTTTCGCCCCCAAAAATCCGGAAACTCCAAAGCCTAAATCCCAAAAGGCCCTAAACCCTAAACCCTAAGCCCTAAATCCCAAAAAGCGTTTCTTGCATCATCTGCAGGTCTCCTCCCATTTTAAGCGCTCGCCTTGGATAGGCTTGCCGGGTTGAGGCTTTGCGGCTGAGGGTCGGTTTAGGTTTTTCCCAGGGTGTGAGAGCAGGGTATTCAAGTTCAAAAAAACCTTTGGGGCGGCATTGAGTTGTCGGAGTTTTGCGAGTCTGCACGTTGTTTGCGATCAGGAGTCAATTAAAGATCCTCGTCACTATGTTGGGATCTAGTACAAGTTTAAACCTTACGGTGAGCATGTGTATACTGTATATATATACACACACACATAACTGTACATACACGCATACGGGCACGTCCCACAGTCACAACAAGTCCGAGACGATCATATGCTACAATGAGAAAGGGGGTGCCATATACAAGGGTAACAAGTAAATGCTGGCATCATCCATAAAAATCCAAGCGCCATCATTTGCGCAACGAAGAGAGCAAGGACCGTGGCTCTTAATGGGTATCGTTCGTGTAGCTTAATATTTGCATGAATGTGACGGCGGCTACTGTTGAAGTAAATGTCATTCAAGTATTTAGGTTACCTGTCTTCATATTAACAGTAAGTAACACAAGGGATGCCATGAGATTGAACTTCGGGGACTTGAATCCTCGTGATAGCTACTACATGTGAATTAATTAACCTGTTGATGAGGCCAATGGTCGGGATGTCTCCTAAAGCCATTATTTGACTTGCTGTTGAATAAGGTATCCGGTACAGTACGAAGGTTACCAATGCGAACAGCTTCTGGGTAATATGAAGTTTGCGACTATAAAATTTCATCTGAATCTTGGGGTCATTTCCAATATCAGGGTTGCCAGGGGGACTGCAATAGCCTTAGTTTCGGGGGGCCAATCAGGCTGAGGTATGTTACTATATTAACCTTGAGGTCGGTTTGGGAGTTAAAGGGGGAATGTATAGTGAGTTCAGTCGACATATTTTAATCCATATGAAACAAGACGTGAATCTATAAGGACTGTCTTTTGGGTGACCATGAAATACAAGACTACTGTCACCATTGGGGCTTGGACTGACACCTTGACAGAAATGGCTTTCATCGTTGGAGAAATCATCTCTCGGAGTGTCTGCGTGAAAGGTCGCAAGAATTCAGAATGAATGCTTCTACCGATGTACGTATGCTGTCTCCTCGGAACTTCAAAACATGACGCTAAACCTGGAGCATACAGCAGGAGCTTCAACATAGGAGGATTGGGGGTATCATATATATATATATATACATACATACATACATACATACATACATACACACATACATACATACACACACATGTACATATGTATACATATACAAATATACACACACGCACACTATAATCTGGGCGGATGCAAGGACCTTTTGGGACATGTATCAAGCCTCAGAACAAGAAGCATGAAGGTCTAAGCGCCCTACATATCGCTCGCTTGACGTCCTTGTCCAGGTTCGCCAGGAACCTAGCACAGCATCACTGCTAGAGCCCTTAGGGCCTTAGGGTTTAGGGCTCAGGGGTTTAGGGTTTAGGGTCTTAACCCTATAAACCCCACACCTCCTGGATGCCCAATTACCGCCGCCGGTGGTTTTCGTAACTGGACCCAGCTGCGCCTCTAGGGCAAAACTGTGCCATAAGGGTCTTGATACTTGAATGGTGTGTTGGCATGTATTATACAGCTGTAACATGCGAGGAAACCTAGGGAAAAGAGAAACAACATATCAGGCTTCTCGATTCCGGACTAAGGAACCTACTATAAGGAATGGTATGAGCCCAAACAACCTACTTGTTGTACGGACTTTTATAAGGACATCATACTGGGGAACCCTAAACACGAAGGCGCCTTACAGGCTCCAGGTGAACCGTACATTAAATCCTAAGCCCTGAACCCTAAACCCTTAAACCCTAAACTCCAAATCCGAAACCCTAAACCCCTAAAGCCCTAAAACCCTAAACCCTAAACCCTAAAGCCTTAACCACCGACTCTGCGAATCTATGAGGCTCTGAGGTCGCTACGCAACCTGCAGCTTGTCTACGGCATGGAAGACCTGCGCACAGTTCGCACGCTTAGGGTTTAGGGTTTAAGGTTTAGGGCTTATAGGGGTTATAGGGCCTTATAGGGTTTAGGGTGTAGGGTTTGAGCCAGGTTGACTATTTTGGGTTTATCCTTTTGAATCGAAAAATCCTACTGCACGCTCAGCCCCAAACCCCTGAGCCCGAAACTGCTGCACCCGTCCAGTAGCATGGGGAACTCGAGGTTATAACCTTTGGGATTATATATATATATAGTACCCAAAAAGGTTAAAGGTTACCTGCTCCACAACTGAGGTGGCATTTTGGTGCAGTAAGAACCATCGAACCCAGAGGCTGAAACTGACTTCAGAAGACTGGGTTCCCGGGCTGGGGCTCAAGACTAATATGGGTCGCTCTGTAAATTAGGGTCACTTTCAATTTTAGTGGCTCTGACAAGGTATCTGCACGGGTTTTCTGTAATTGTACTATACGGGTGCCGCCTTCGGTTAGAGAACTACTCATACAGGGGGTTTGGGGTGTTTAAGCCCAATTCTAGGTGACGGTGAGGAAAGTTTGCAGATGGCTCCACAAAGACCAGTAGTTCAACCGCTGAAGCAACCCGAAGCTCCAGTGGACCAAACAGGGGTTCCTCGGTTGCGCAATATAACCGCTGCCCCGGGGATAGCACAGCACAAAAAAGCGGATAATTCTTATGCGCAGTCATGAACCTGAAAGGTAGCAGCCTTGCCCGACGTTTAGCAGCTGCAGCAGGCGCACGTAGCTAGAGAGAGAGAGAGGGAGGGAGAGAGAGAGAGGGAGGGAGAGAGAGAGAGAGAGTTGATTCGGGTTTAGGGCTAGGCGCTAAGGGTTTCGGGTTTAAGGCCAAGGCGGCGTTGGGGGTAGGGTTTTTGGGTATAAGCTTGCCAACCCTAAGGTCTAAGCCCTAAACCCACCCTAAACCGTAAACCCCAAACCCCAAACCCAAACCCGAAACCTCTCTCAGCATAGATTGGCACCTCATCCACCTCCTCGCGACTTCGTTCCGCGACCGGCTTCAGAAGGATGTCCCGCAAAGCTGGCGAGGGCATGACACGGGGCTTTGGGGTTTAAATTTGATGGGGGGGGTTACGGTTAAGACTGTGGGGTTAGGGCTTTGGGTTTAGGATTTGGGGTACAGGGTTATTGTTTGGCTGCATGTAATGGTTCCTATTACGGCGATGACCCCTGCCCCGAGACATGGGGAGGGCCCATAGCCATTTTCATGCTGTAAAGTTGTGGTACGGTTGATGGTATAAATCCTGCATTACCCATAACAAGGAATATACCATAATTCCATAGTATAGGGTCCTCAAGGTAATGCAGGATCCCTATCATCAACAGTAGGGCCCACCTGTCAGTGCTGACCCTGAAACGATTAGGTCTTAGTGTTGCTGCTGCTTGTGCGCTCCTGGAACAAGAATGTGAAAACCGCTGAGTAACTATGGGACCCTAAACCCTAAACCCTAGACCCTAAACCCTAAGTAACTCAAGCAGATGGACTGTGGAGCAGGAGTTTAAGTGGCAGGCATGAAGAAACAACGGCCCTTTTGCTGATGCTAAACACTAAATCTTGCATTTATGCAACATGCCGTGCTCCAAGGAGCCTGCAAGGGATTCCAGGGGTCATATCACTACAAGGAGATGACTCCCATAGCTTGATTATACCATGGTTTGATGGTCGTTAAGAGTTAACACCAATCCTAAAACCTAAACCCCAAGTGCCAAAACCTAAACAGCTCTTCCCTGACTTCGCCTTTTGAGCGGATGGTCGTCCTTCCGCGCAGTTCATCCTCCGGATCATCCTGGACGGGTCTTGGCGCTCGCTTGGGGTTCGGGGCTCCGTGTCTCTGGGGTGGATCTAGAAGGCTTTAGGGCTCTAGGGCTTTAGAGTTTAGGGCTCTAGAGCTTTAGAGTTTAGGGCTCTATAGGGCTTCAGGCTTTAGGGCTCTATAGGGCTTCAGGGTTGAGGGCTCTAGGGCTTCAGGGTTGAGGGCTCGAGGGCTTTAGGCTTGAGGGCTCTAGGGCTTCAGAGTTTAGGGCTCTAGGGCTTTAGGCTTTAGGGCTCTAGGGCTTCAGGGTTGAGGGCTCGAGGGCTTTAGGGTTTAGGGCTCTAGGGCTTTAGGCTAGTCTGCGGTTGGTTGTCTAGGGTTCAGGTCTTAATTTGGTGTGTTCGTAGCTGTATTTGGTGGGCTGACTCAGCTTATGGGCCTTACGCTAAACCTAAAAACCAAAATCATGGCACCTGCACTCCTTGCAGAAATTCCTGTCCTAATCCCTTGAACCCAGGCTACACAGGATATCTAAGCAGGACCGCACTACGCAACAAAAACAAATCCAACTCCGAAACCTTATAGTGCGTACTTGGAAGATTAGGGCACTTAGTATGTAGGTTCCAAAATATCCTATTTGAGGGTTACAAGCAATTATATCTAGAGTTACCGTATGTACATCCCTAGCTTCTAATTTGACCAGGATCCTAAACCTTTGCCGGGACTCTGACTTGATCTGCAGTGCACCTTTTGGGGATAACGTATGGGATGGCGGCTGAACAGGGTGGGGGACCTTCTCGGAATGCTAAGGGTTTAGGGTTTAGGATCTCCTACCACTATACTACTCAATCGAGTGAGAAGTAGCCCATTTTACTGTCCGTCTCAAGCAACAACCCAAAGCAGGAGCCATCCAGTGAACTGCGAAGCACTGAAATGGAGCCCTACGGTAGAAACCTCTAAACACAAAAGACTCACACAGACTCCACAACCCGGAGGTTTGGCTCCATCAACACCCTAAGTCCTGCAAAGTCTCGAGCCCCGGAACCTAAATAAAGCCCTAAACCCTAAACCCTAAAGCCCTAAACCCTAAAGCCCAAAACCCTAAAGCCCTAAACCCCAAACCCTAAAGAGCCGAACTAGGCTGCCATGAGCCTCTGTGCCGGCGCTGCTTCGGCCGTCGATGGCCGGGACTCAGCGAAGTCCACTGCTACGGCTTAGAGTCATGATATGTGGTCTAATTAGGGTTTAGGCTTGGTTTAGGGTTTTGGGTTTAGGGTTCGGGGTCCAGTTAGGGTTTAAAGTTCAGTGTAGTAGGGTTCAGCCTAAGGTTTAGTGTTAGGGATTCGCTTCCTTTTTTTGACCGGGGGAGCGGGGGCTGGGAGTTAGGGATACTGTGTCACTAGTCGGTGCAAGCCCCAAACCTATATAATGTTTAGGGTTCCGGGTCTAAGCCCTAAGCCCTACACCCCCCATTGACAAATAGAGCGTAGCAATAACAACTTCCGTGATGCAAGCTCTCCGAGCTTGCGCGCCCTACACATGTCTGGGGCAACTGCCATAGCTCCTGAGCGCCACTGGTTAGGCTTGCGGACTCAGGAAGCAGGGGAATATAGCTATCGTCATGTCAACAGGATCCGCAAAAAGGCAATCCTTTAGCTCAGATTTTTCAATTTTTTGTCAGGAGAATACTGGTCCCCGACTTGTTACCAGGCTAAACTCAAAGGAGTTACGGGCCCACGTTGGTGCTTTCACGGTGAGTTAGATCTCTGAACCCAAAACCTGCAACCCGACCCTAAGCCCTCGAACCTGCAATGCTCAGAAACCCTTTCCCTTGGAGACCCAGAGCTCAACCCGGCAGGCCCCAAACCGAGCCATCCCTGAACAAGTCAGGTGCTTGCAGCCCAGCTTCCCATCGCAGAAGTCGGATCCTGTTGCAGCATAAGGCCCCTCACGCATCCTAGCGCTTATCTAACAGGTATGTCCGAGGGTAGTTAGGAATTCCCGCGTTTAGGAAGGAGCGGCATTGGGTGGAGGCACAGAGCAGAGCTCCGGGAGACCAGAAAAGGAATCATTACAGAGGCACTCTAGTGGCAAAGTATATACCCTATAATCAAGCGTATAGACCCTTAACGGCGTAGAAGAAAAGCGACTCCAATCCTTGGGCAGCCAAAAACAAGCCCTCAGGGGAAGGAAGTCTTTCACGGTGAACCGGCTGTGAAAAAAGCTTAGAGTGCAGCTGAATGATTGACTTGCAGGCCCTCTGTTGCCTTACACAGACGCGGTTGGAGCTTGCGAGCGTCTGTTGTTGCTTTTGTTGCGTGCATGCGTGAGAGAGAGAGAGAGAGAGAGAGAGAGGGAGAGATCGAGAACAAAATCACGCGCAACAAATCATGTGCATACACATATGTGCATGCAGACGCACATGCACATACATGCACGTGCAAAGACGTGACTGTACCAAGGTAGGTATGTATGCAGGTACATACGCTATGTCGGTAGGCATGTTTTTTGTATGCATGTCTGCATGTATGCATGCATGTACATATATGCATGTACGTGTGTACGTATGTACGTGCATAGGTAGGTATGTATGTATGCAACGCCGGCAATGTCTGTGTATGTATGCGATAGAATGTAAAAGCAATGCAATGTCATCGACTGTGCAACACAGAGTCATGTAGCACATGTGTATATCTGGAAAAGCCTGCATGCAGGCGCGCGATGGGCCAAATGGTGTAAACCCAGAACTTCACCCAGAACCCTGGGCCTCAAACTTCAAGCCCTGAACATTCAACCCTTACAAGTAAAGGCTCAGGGATGGCTCCATGGCAAAGTCGGATCGGCGCAGCATCCCATGTAAGGATATGGGGTTTGCAGAACGTAGGCGTCCAAGCGACCGTCGCCAGTTGACCCTTAAAGCCCAAATACCTTTCCAGGAGTTATGTCCCTACATGGGGATAAACTCCCTATGCATGTAACTGGGCTTGTAGGGTACCCGCATTTCCAACGAACTACCGATTGTCCAGTCAAGTGAAGCGGTTTAGGGTCTTGGATGGACCCTAGCACCCTGAACCTTGACTTGAACCTTTACCGCGCCCCTAAACCCTAAACCCTAAACCCCGCCCCCTCCCCCAACCAACCAAAGGCCTCCATCTCGCTGTGGACATCATGACCTTTCTGTGCGCAGTCTTGGGGTTTTCAGTCCAATCTGAACTCGAATCCGTGAACATCGCACTGTTGACGGTAAACCTTACAGTTATTGAAAGCCAGCCTCAAACTACAACACACCAAAGATTCAATGAGCATACACTCCTTCAGGGTCCATCCATGTACCTAGAATTATATACTTGGGCCCCAACTTGCCCAGACGACTTGAAGCCCAAGGTTTCTACCATGTAGGTACATGGATCCTTAAACGGATAAACCAGCCCTAAACCGCCTAAGCCATGTAGCCTAAAGCCACGGTTTAGGGTATAGGGCCCTACACCCTCAACTGCAACTCGGTTTCTAAGGCTTTGCATCCCCCGGCCTGCGCTTTCTGCCATTCGTGGCGACCAAGCCCGCTAGCCTGGTTATGTAGGGGCCTTGATCATAGGGTATTTTTAAAAACGGGCCCATAGGGGCGATAAGTGGGACTACCATGAGGATACCTTACTATAGGGGCCTTGATAAAAAAAATGGCACCCCGCTATCAAGGTTGATTCAAGCGGGATCTATAGTGGCTATTGTAGGGACTGCCATGGGGATACGTATACGTATACTGTGGTTGCCTAAATAATTTGTTTACGGCTTTTAAGGTTTAGGTTTCGGGTCGTGGCGTAGGCGCAGAGTTTGATTTGGGTCTTGTCGTAGGCGCAGAGTAGGCAGGCCATGCATAATCGAGCATCTAGCGGCCAGTCAAAGAGAACGAGAAGCTATGCAGATTTTGCGGGAAGCAGATATGTGCTAAACCCTATAAACCCTAAACCCTAAACCGCAGCTCTGGTTGTCAAGCCTCCGCCTGAGCAGCACTGCAAGAAACCTTGAAGACCCTACATGCCGACACAAAAAAGCAGTAACACTCCCAAACAAACCCAAATCTTAAGGCACTTAGACGTATTCTGATGCAACTCGCAAGGAGAACCCCCCCCCCCCCCTGTAAACGTCAAGCCCCATTGACAATGTCGCTCCTGTATGGAGTTCCTGCACCCCATGACCCCGTCCAAAGAGGAGCACATGAAACCCTTGAAGGTAAATTACCAAAAAAACACAGCTGCAAGGGTTTCCCCTAGACCCTAAGCCCTAAACCATCCTAAACCCTTAACCCTAAACCACCCTATACGCTAAACCCTAAACCACTCTAAACCCTAAACCCTATAAGGGTTTACATAAGGAGCCCCATTGTCAACTCTGAGCCGCCCAGCCTGATCGCTAGCCGAGCAGAGGCGTCGCAGCCGCTCTCATCGACGGCATCGCCCCTCCTACCTAAATCCTTAAGGGTTTAGGGTTTAAGGGTTTAGGGTTTGAAGGTTTAAGGGTTTTCAGTTTAAGGTTTAGGTCTCGACGGCCTAGGGTTTAGAAGCCCCTCAGGGTTTGCTGAGGGGTTTAGGGTCTACGGTTTACTGTGCGGTTTCAGGGAAGTGTAAGGTATTTGGGGCCATCAAGCGTGATTCAACCGTTCCGGGCCAAGCGTCTCAGTGCAAAGGCGATCCCATAGCCCTTCGTCCTCGCGGTCTAATCTAGAAGCCTAAACAAAGCAATACTATTCCTTAGGGTTTTCTTATTATACTTATACTCTTATACTATACTTGAGCCCAAACTCTATTCTAATTATTAGTTGGTCCCCTACATTAGGGTCTTAGGTCCGGGGATCGGCTTCCCAGCCATATCTGACGTGTCGTCTTACTGAAAATCATCCATGGTTTAGGGTTTAGGGTTTCAGACAGATCGGGGGAGTGTTAGAAAAGGCCCGTAAGGTGAGGCCAATACGATATGGGATCTATATGGATCTATCCTACGAGTTCGAAGATCCTCTATGCCCAAAATTCAAAACCTACAACCTTGACCCGCAAACCCTAAACCCTTTTCCTTCTACAGGGCAAAGGCTCCATGTGCAGATTCGACGTCAGGGCTTAGGGTTAGGGTTTGGGGGTTTGGTTTTTTTTTTTGTTTTTGGGGTTTGGGGTTTAGGGTTTAGGGTTTGGGTTTGGGGGCTTAGAGTTGGGTTTGGAGTCTACATTTGTTTCAGGAACGAACATACCCCAAAAAAACAGCTCAGAATAATTCCTTTGAGCCGGTCAGCACCAGGCGTAGTGATGTCTGTCGTGACTTTGCTAGCTTTGGTAGTATGGGCCCAGTTCCGCCCGTCAGTCCCTCTCTGTATGTCTGTCTGCGTGTCTCTGTCTGGCTGGGTGCCTGTGTGATCTCCCTCTCTGCATGTGTCTCTGTGTCAAGTGAATCTTAGACGCTTGGTACGTACTTCGTACCCACCTAGGCCGCCTTTCGTTGTAGACATCCTGCACGGCCATTGCGATTCTAGAGACACTAGACGGCTTAGGATATGGCGCTTTAGGCTTTAGTTCGGGTTCCCGGTGCAATAGGGCATGTCCTATCGACAAAATTAGATTCCGCTTAACAAACGTTGCAAGTGTAAGCGGTAATTCGAAACTGTACTCTGCTGTACTGTGATAAAGCTGGAATGGTGGACAAGTTCCTCGTTCTTGCAAACTAGCAATTGTCAATGATCGCATAAGGAGGAACAACGTGGAGACGCAGAACAACACTAATGATAATGAGGTCAACAATCGCAACAGTAAGTCGGAATTCGACCTAGTCGAATCGAAACGAACGCAAGTACCTTCTATCAATCAACATATTACAATACATCATAAGAGCCTCTCTTAGCTTCTAGACCCCTATACCCATAGGCCCCTAAGCAATTAGTTCCTCTTTATGGTTTACATTTAGAATCCTATAAGGTAATCCCCAAAAATAAGGAACTACTTAGGGGCCTATGGGTAAACTCTAGGAAGCTCCTGCGAGGATTTTCGCCCTCAAATGGTCGCTGTTCTGCATGAGATGCTGGAGCACTTTGCCAGGAGCTGCCCATTCGGAGCTCTTTCTTTGCAGCTCCTGGAACCTAAACGCTGCGCCCTAGACTCTACACCCCGAGCCCTAAACCCAAAAAATGCAGCTGCCTGGTTCGGAGCTCCGTCTGCTGAGCTCTGAGAGGAAAGCCGGAGGGCCTTGAGCCTTGTTACGCCCTGAACTTGAGCTCCCCCTAAGACCCTCCCCTACTTGCCCTGCGATCCTTATCAAACTCTGCAACTCTACGGATTCAAAATTCCACGAAATAAGGATCCTAAACCTCCCCAAACCCCGGAAGTCCCAAAGCAAACACCCTAAATCAGGCTATAAGACCTTGAGTGTAGGACCCGTATAGAGGATGGGGGGTAGGGTAGGATTAGGGGGGACCCTTGGGGATATAGATCCTCTCAATAAGGTCCGTAAGTTGGGTTGAGAAGGGTCCCCTTTAAAGAGATCTCCCTAATACTACCTAGAGAGGACTAAGTGGTGTAAGGGTTACGGTTTAGGGATTCGCCCTGTGCTTCCAACTGGGCTCTTGTTGACGCCCTTCTCTGTCGTCTCGCTGCGGCTCATGAGGCCTGATTGCAGCCCGCTGAAAGTGGGTTTTCGCTTCTGGGCTTTAACCCTAAGGGTCCAAGTGCCTAATCATCATATACTCTCCCCAGTAGTTACTTTACGAAACCTAAGTACCCAATTATTGGGTCTTTTGGACCTTGGTTAGCTATGACGGCTTAGAGGTTTATAGGGCATCAGGATTCGGAAAGCGATTTGTAGGGCTCTAAAAGGGCAAAGACTATAAACCCGGGCACGAGAATAAGGGTACTCTCAAAGTCGTACCCTGTAAGTGTTCTGTATGGATTTTGCGGTTTTTGGATTTGATATGCTTCGGGGCTCAAAGTGTTCCAGTTTAGGGCTTTCGGGCTTCGGGTGTTCGGGGTGCAGTGCTTCGGGCATGTAGAGAGCTTGTCAGGGTTTACGGCCGGGGGTAAAGTGACCCAATACTGGCCAATACCTTCGAGCACATCTTAGCCGTAACTTGAGTTGGTCATACCAGAAGCTTCGGAGGGATTGAACATGATTGAACATAGGCCTAGCGAGCCTATGTGTGGGAAGCCCGCACCCTCAGCCGCTATGGTACGAGATTCGAAGCCCCCCTCAACAAAAAGATCATACATACTGAACCCTAAACCCCAAACCTTAAACCCTAGACGTTAAACCCTATAAACCCTAGACCCTAAACCCACATACACACAGAACCCGGAAGCCCTGAAGGCCATGAGACCTAAGATGAAATCCCAAGCCCTCTCGAACCTTTTGACTTACCCTGAGGAGCCAAAGCACAAACAACAATAGGCTGAATTGTAAACGGTTTAATCCTGTTGTAGGTTAGTATTGGGGGAAGTATCTGACCATGAAATCCTGGGAGTGCGAGTAGGGGGACCCTTGGCCGTAAGTAGGATTCAGAAGGGTCCCCTTTTGACGGGTCTCCCTAATACTACCTGGCTGGGAAATACTGGTTACTGGGTTGCGGCTGCATAGAACACCGACCCACAAAAGCCATCCTACACTATACCCGAATGTCAAGAAAGTAAGCAACAATGAAGTCGTGCCTCTTCGTCAGTGAACACGGCCACATCCTGGCTTTTCAAGGCTTCGAGCTATCAACAAATGTTGTAAGGATTCTGAAGGCTTCCATGATTAAGGGCTCCTATAGTATCAATCGTATAGCTTAACTCACAAGGGCTCCATCAAGGGTTCAGGGTCACTGAACCGGATGTAAAAGTCGATGTGTGAGTAGACAGCCCGACAACTTGAAATATTTCAAGCATCACAAGAGTGCCCCGAACAAGACCACGCACAGTGGTGGTGCCGGCCGCAACGGTTATGATGGCAATGCTGATTGTTGAGAACTATCCATGATTTGTTGCCCCACTTACCCCTCTAGGACCTTGTTCATGCTTGTTCAGTACCCTGGATCGAAGGCTTCTTGCAAAACCCTGGAAGTCAAGAAGCTGCCCCGTTACCTAAGGAATATCCTATTGAAAACCTAAACCCTATACTGAAACCTAAAGCCCTAAACCCTAA
>CAJNJA010001337.1:0-25467 GCA_905231915.1 Symbiodinium necroappetens | reverse complement strand
CCTAAAAGGCCCTAAACCCCCAAACCCCTTCCGGCCGAGCACGCCTCATCCAGATCAGCGAGGATGCTATCACGGTCGTCGGACCTTCGGCCCCACGGTTCGCTGCAGATGTCTCGTTCAGCTTAGGGTTTAGGGTTTGGGGTTTAGGGGTTTAGGGTTTAAGGTTTGGTTAGGGGGTTTAGGGTTTAGGGGTTTAGGGCTTTGGGTTTCGGGGTTTAGGGGTGGCGTTGGTGGGTTGCGTTGGCGCCTTGAAGAATGTGGACAGGGCTCATTGGGTACTGACGCGGCTGGCGAGGCGAAACCTGCTTCATACTAGTTGCCAAAGCCTATAAGGTTTACGATTTCGGGGAGTTTAAGCTTGAATTTCAAACGTTCTGCACTCCGCTTGTGACGATGATTACCGAACGCTAGTGCATGTGCTTGACAGTTTGGCCCCACAAGCGGCTTGGGGCTTTTGGTTTCAGGGTTTAGGGTACGAGGCCCACAGAAAACTATGCCGTAGAAGCTGACCCTTCAAGACCCTCAACCCAAACGGCTAGAAACCTAAACCCCCAAGCCCAAACCGCATACCCTAAATCTTGAGACTTTGACATTGAAATCCAAACCTTTTGGGATAAACCCTAACCTGAACCCTACCTAGCCCAGTGTCGTTTGCAACAACCTACTCCTACAAGGTTAACCTCTGGGAGTACGTTGGGATTATAGTACCCCAAAGAGGTTAAAGGCTACCTGCTCTACTACTAGGTACATTCTGGCTAGGATCCTGTAGCAAGAAAGCAATTTTGCAAGACAACGCCTGACCAGCTTAAGGGTCAGAAATCGAGGACAGAAGTTTCCGGCCCCAGGGACACTTCGGGTTTAAGGCCTGGGGTTTGGGCTTGAGGTCAAGGGCTTAGGGTTCAGGTTCTAGGGTTTGTTTAGGGTTTAGGGTTTTTGGTTGGTTTAGGGTCTAGGGCCTAGGGTTTAGGGTTTATGAATGTGGGGGGGGGGGAATTTTCCAGGTTGCTTCCATTGATTTAACTCAAGAACAACTCAAACGCATGATTGAGGCCTCCGTTCTAGATCTTGGAGCTTCTAGGCAGGTAGCCCTGGTTTTGTATTTCTCCAGAAGCCACCCAAAACCTCGAGGCTAAAATGGAGGAGGCGACAACCGCAGATTGAAACTTTCAAGTGCGAGTCTCCCTTCTCCGGCGTAGTAAAGCCTTATGTAACTGTGCTGCGGCTTTGCGGATAGGCTTTATGTGCTTAGGGCTTTCGGAAATGGGATGTAGGCTGTTTAAGGTGCAGTGTTCGGACCTCCAGAACCCCCAAACCCTAAACCCTAAACCCCGAAACCCCGAAACCCTAAACCCCTCAACCCTAAACCCCCAAACCCAAAACCACTGAACCCTAAACCCCTAAACCCGAAACCCCTAAACCCCTAAACCCCCAAACCCCCAAACCCCCTAAACCCCTAAACCCCCAAACCCCTTCCGGCCCGCCCGCCCCATCATTCTGAGCTTTCGGCCCTTCCACCTCCTCTGGGCTCAGGTTGCTGAAGTCCATCCCTGGGCAAAGGATTTCGGAGTCCCCGGGGCTTCCGAAAACCTGGAAATCTCTCCTAGGGGTCCTTCCATAGGGGTACTTCTCTAAAGGAGGATCCCTTTGTAGGGTCCTTTTTCTAAGGGTGCCGTACTATATTTGGGACCCAAATAGGGGCCCTAATTTAGAGAACTACCCATATCGGTACAAGGAAGCCAACGAAGCCCACGTCAAGGGTGCCAAGCTGAGCAAATCTGCAGGGGAGGACCGGAGCTACAGGACATGTCTGGCAAATTTTCGGGTTTTTTGGGGGAAGTTTGGGGACCTAGAACCTAGTGCCATCACAGTCAGAGTCAGCCAAGCAAGTTTGGGGGCATTTAGGGTTTAGGGTTCACCAGACCCGTTTCGAAATACGCAGGGCAATCTAGAAACACCCAAACCCTCAAACACCCTAAAAGCCCAAGCCTTTGTGCCCTACACGTCAAGAAGACCAACGTAACCGCAAAGCCCTGGAGAACTAGACCACTAAACCCACCCCAAAACTGGCTATACAGCGGCCGAAATAATTAGAATAAGGTTGAGATGAATACTATAGCATAAGTACAAAGAACCTACCACTACTAATCCCTCCTATCCCGACTATCTCCCGCCCCCCAAGGCCCAAACCCTGAAATTACTCCGAAACCCGCCTCAATCCTGCACGCTCCGCCCTGAAGCCTCAAACCCGAAGCCCCAAATCCCAGCCCCTAAAGCCTACAGACCCAAAGCTCTAAAGCCTATTGCCTAAAGCCTAACCCCAAAACCCTGTAGGCCCTAAACCTCGCACCCTACACCTCCAAACCCTAAACCCCACACCCGACCTTCCAGCCCGGAGGTGTCAAAGGCGCCCTTCTCATCCTCCTCATCCGAATCGGCCTCAAGAGGCCCGGGATCGGGGAGGGTGTCCATTTTAAAGCAGGCGCTTACAGTTTGTAGGTCCGGACGCGATGTCGGAGTTGTTGAAATTCTGAAAAGACCCAGCGATCACAGAACGTGATCAGTCTTTGGGCCCGACGCGAGTCAGATCTTTTCTGGGCTTTCAAGTCATCCAAGGAGACAAGTATAAGCGTCTATTTCATACTGGTTTCTTTAAGGAATAGGTGTCCCAACAAAGAAGTATTAAAGTACGATACTCCACAACCCAGCTTGCGACCTTCGGAATGTTGGGTGCCACAGATGGAACAGCATGTCATACCAGTAGATACAACCATACTATAATCTCAGTCGCTCCGGTAAGCCATGATCCACCCAGAAAAAATACAAACGCTAAAACCCAGCAAACGAAAGAGGTCGCGCCCTTCATTTTTAATTGTGGAGTTGTGATACAGACTAAATACATAAGCCCAAACGCACCTCCGGGGCACGCCTAGATTCCAATACGTTCAATGCTGGGTCTATGTTCAGAGTCCCCCCCTTGTTTTCTGAACTTATCGGAAGCATTTGTCTCAATAAAGCTATATTTTACCCTAGGGGTCCAAAGAACCCAATAATTAGGCACTTAGGTTTCGTATTATAGCAGCTACGCAGGTTACTACGTATATGATTATTAGGCACTTGGGACCCCTTTAAATTAGGTGTTGCCTCTAACAGTAACTGGCCCCACCTCTGTTGGAGAGATGCCATCGACGGGTTGGGTTACGTGTCTTATGATAAAATAGCAATTGGATCTGTACATTAACAAAACAATAAGTAACACTTCTCGGAAGGACAAAATGACAGTTATCTATGGGTGGAAATTAAAGTTATCGGTGGAATAAAGTAACAGTCATGGATGGGATAAAAGTAGCAGCTATCGGATGGGATGAAATAACAGCTATCGGTGGGATCAACTGGCAACTTCTGGGCTGCTAACACGACAGTTAGGTGTACGACCGGATAAAGGTTATCGTTATGTAATGGCATGGTATGGTCTAAACCCTAAAACCCTGTAAGGCACGGCTTCGCTGATCTTCCAAAGGTAGAGCATCTGAACCAATCTCTAACTGACCTGAAGTCCTACATCGTGCCCCTTGAGGTCCATCCAAAGGCCCCCAAAGGTGGGAATAAACTAACAGTTGCAGGCCACCTAGCTGCTATTTTATCCCTGGCCCAAATAACTGGTATGTTATCCCCTCCCCTCAATAGCTTGCGTTGAATGATAGTACCCATTCCTGCAAAATGACCTAACAGTTATTACGGGCTCCCTTAACTGTGATTTCATCCTTGCTCCGAGGCCCCCTCCCTAGACCCCTCCGAGGCCCGGGTAGGAGGCCTCGACAAGCCCCCTCCAGCCCCTTTCCAGGCCCTTCTAGACCTCCCAGAACCCCCTAACAAGCTCCGAACAAAGCCAGGGATCATTCGGCTGTTCGGGAAGGAGTCTTGAACTGATTGAGGGCTACGTGTTGTTTATGCCGCAGATATGCACTGCTTGATGACAAGGGCAAGTGTTATTTGCTCATGCAGGGACAACTTGTGTTTTATGGTAGGGGCAGGTGTTATTTTATGCCAGGCAAGTGTTATGTTCTGATAGGGATAGCTGTCATTTTATGATGGGGATAACTGCGACTGTATGAGGGTGATAGCTGTGGCTGTGAGTTTATGGCCCCAAGCCCTTTATGGAGCTACTGTTAGAAGAAGCTGCACTTATTGCTGCCGTTGTAGCCTCTTGAAAACATAAGGGTAGTTCTCTAACTTTGGGTCCCGCTTTATGTAGATCCTAACAACGGTACGGCCCCTCTAACTTTGGGTCCCTCTTTAGATCCTAACAACGGTACGGCCACTTGCAAACTAAACAACCTAAAAGGAAACCAAATTTAGACGACTACCCATAGAGAAACGCCTATAGTCCCCCCTTTATGGATCCCTGAAAAGGGGCCCCGAAATCTGACGCGAACTATTCCTAACTTTAACTTCCCGTAGAAGCACCCTTTTTCGTGTCTCCCCGGACTGAGGTTCCCGCCCACTTCTGCCAATCGATCTTCACCTTCTGTCGGCTTTTTCGGACTTGGGTTCAGGGTTTATAGTAAGCCCCAAAAAGTTGGAAACCGGATTAAGGACAAATAGTGCTGGGATTCCTTATACATTACTCTTAAGGATTGGGGTTATTGGGTTTCCAACTTTTGGGCGTCTACTGTAGGGTCTTGGAGTGGTCGTGAGTGGTCGTGTAGGCTTTGAAGCTTAAATGTCGATTTAATTAGTTTTCGGGTTTAGGGCGGTTTGGGCTCTGAGGGGCTGCGATGCGCAGCGCTGCAATTTACATGAGACGTTGGCATTTAGGGCGTACCGGGTATACCGAGGGCCCAAGGATCAGGATTTAGTGGCCGTCACAGTGCTTGGAGAACTTGAGGTGCGTTGGTACATGACGATAGATGTCATGACCATCGCCATATGATAGCAGCATTGAAATCAATGAGAGCGGACTGGGCTGGCAACTGCAGGACAGCAAGAGAAAGAAGTAGCAAGCTTTACTCTTTAAGGGTCGATGGTGCGGCCATGTGTGGCCTGTATATATGGCTGTATGCTATATCTACACCCAATTCAAAATTATTATGGCCCCTATATCACCACTCCCCCCCCAAAAAAAAAACATCTCAGCATCGGGCCCAGGGCAGCTTCCCGCTCTTCTGAAGCCGGGGCCTTGAGAAGAGTGGGGCTTAGGACAAGATCTCGGGTTTCGGGTGAAGGCTCAAGAAGTTTCTGAAACCCTAAACCCTAAAGGCCCTGAACGGGGGGAAGAGGGTTCTCATGGGCGTTTGAACCGTGTTGAGCAGGGTATGATAGGGTGGTTCCGGTTCTTGGAATTTGGGTCTTTCAAAGCGGGGTTTATGGATTTGGTATGGTTTGGCTTCAGGGCTGCAGGCTCAAGAGCCGGCATGTGGGTTTAGAGCTGGACAGGGGCTCTGGGTTTCAGATTTCGGGCTTTGAATCTTCAGAAGCTTCGGGAGCAGGGCTCTACATGAGGTCTAGGGTTTAGGAACTAGAGTCTAATACAGGGGTTATTTTTACCTATACTATTTTGGGGGCTCCCATAATTATAGTATAGTGTTGTAGGTCTTTAGAAGCCACCATTGGCTGTGGGTGTAGGCGTGCCGGTCAATGTTCTGGTCAGACCTCCCAGGGCTCAAAGTATCCGATCCCACGGATCTAAACCCGCATCCCTGAATCCAAAATATCCGATACCACGATGCCAAAAATTCTTTTTTTCCTGGGGATCTTAACCCCAAGCTTGAAATCCTAAACCCTACTGTTGATGATAAAAATCTTGCCTTACCTCAAGGACCCTAAACTATGGGAATATTATGGGAACTATATTCCTTATAATGGGTAATGCAGGAGTTCTGTCATCAACTGTGGCCCGGGCCAAGTCTCCTGGCTCCCCTTGCGGAGGCAGAACCTGGGCCACTTTTGCTCCAACAGGTCCTTCGGGGCCTTACAGAACAAGGGTTTCGGGCCGTTTAGTGTTTTTCGGGTTCAAGGTTTGGGCTTTGGGGTGCTTTGTAGACTACATTACGATTCTACTCCGAAAACAGGTCTGATATCCCACAACCGTTCAAACCAAGATATGATGCTAAGTATTTCGTAGTATGCGCCGTCTACGACAAAACAAAACCTTTAAAACCAAGATAGTGATACTACGTTTTTCCTAGTATGTCCTGTATACGACCACACAAACCGTCCAACCGAAGATCAAGATAATAAGATCTAGTAAGTACTGCTTAGTATTCCCTGTCTACGACGACACAACACCGTAGAAACCAAGATAATGCTACTACGTATTGCTTAGTATTCCCTGTCTACGATCACACAAAAACCGTTCAAACCAAGACAAAGATACTAAGTACTGCTTATCCTGTCTACGACGACACAACGTCGTTCAAAACAAGATGAAAATACTAAGTATTGCCTAGCATTCCCTGTGTACGACGACACAACACCGTTCAAACCAAGATAATCAAACCAAGTTCGTCTAGTATGCCCTGTCTACGACAACGCAGAACCATTCAAGCCAAGGTGAAGATACTAATCATTGCTTAGTGTTTCCTGTCTACGACAACACAACACCGTTCGAGCCAAGATAACATCACAAAGTGATGTCTAATGTTCTCTGTATACTGCGCTATTAAACGGTTGGCTGTTGCTGATGATTGTCCTTACTTAAATCGCTATCTGCATGGTATGCTATAGGTTATTCTGTAAGGTATTCTAAAGGCTATGCTAACATGTATTCAACTCGGACTTTTCAGATCCTGGGCGCGACTGCTTTTCCATATTTTGAATCCTATCCATAGGGTGCTCTATAGGGTATTCTATAGGGGATTCTAAGCATATCCTATAAGGTATTCTATAGGTTTTCTATATGGCATACATAAGGTATACAGGAAGTATCATATAAGGTGGGTATATCGGGGAAATTGTATAAAGTATTCCATAAGGTAGTCTAGAATTAGAAGGTATTCTATAGGTTGTGCCACAAGGTATCGTAGAAGGTAATTCATGTACGTATGTACTGGGGGTGTTTTATAAGGATTCTGTTCTATGCATGTATCCCTTACTAGATAAGCTTCGTGTTCAAGGAGTTCCTAGACCATAGATTTCGCCTTTCCTTCGTATGAATCCCGTACCCCGTCAACTACAATTCAACTGGGGAACTTGCAGATTTTCGGTATACAATGCATATGGGTGGTATTCTATGAAATCTTTCCGTAGTTTCCAAGAACTTCTTCTAAGGTTTGTAGAAAGGGTATTCTGCAAGGTATTGTACAGGCTATTCTCCTTTATTCATCATTTCCTTCATAGAAACCCCTTTGCTCAATCTATCTATATATATATATATGTGTGTGTGTGTGTGTAGATAGAGAGAGGATAGAAGTCGATAAGGTATTCTTTAGGCTAAAGGGTATTCCATAAGGTATTTACAGTGTATTTAGGTTATATTCTATAGGGTATTGCGTAGGGTATTCTGGGTATTCTATATGAAATTCTTGAAGGTTTATAGGCAGGTCATTTTATGAGGTATGTTGAAGGGTATTCTTCTACCAGTGGGTTCCTGATTCCCTTCATAGGAATCCGTTTCTCAATCAGCTACAATCTTGGGCTCCGGCTGATGTTCCATATTTACAAAGCCTTATCTGAATATCAATTTATAGGGTATTCTATAGGGGAGTCCAAGAAGTATCTTATAAGGTATTCTATACGGTATTCTATAGGGGCTGTATGTATATACAGTATAAGGCATACAGAAGGTATCATATAAGCAAGCTTTTACAAGGTATTCTACAGGGTAGTCCAGATGGTCTGCTATAAGATGTACAAAGGGTATATAGAAGGTATCATATCAAGTAGAATACAACGTATCCTGTAAGACTCTCTACAGGGCATTCTACAGGGTATTCTACAAGGTATGTGTTTGGAGGGGGGTATTCTAGAACATGCACGTGTCAGCACTCACATGGTCTGAATGCTAATACCTAGGCAGAGATATATATATATATATCACAAACGAACAACATACAGTATTAATACTATTGTGCTCATCTCCACCATATGTTTCGGCAAACATACTGAATTGTACTGAATTATAAAGAAACCCGGCCCGGATCAGAGATCAGAGATGCCACGGACAAGTTTTGTGCCGCATACCTGATCTCTGATCCGGGCCGGGCTTCAATATAAATACTGAATTATACTGAAACCGGCCCGGAACAGAGATCATAGGTTGTCCGCAAACTTTTCTGCGGCATCTCTGATCTCTGATCCGAGCCGGGTTTCAGTTCTGTATACAAACTGAACTATACTGAATTATACTGGACGGGATCCGGCATGCACGGCCCCTTTCGGCAATATTCGTACACACTAATCCATGCGTGCGAGTGTGTGTGTGTGTGCATTTATATAGACGTGTGGTAGCATACATGTGTACAGACAGGCTTGGAGGTAGGTTTTAGGGAGAGGTACCATATATATATAATATATATATAAGGGGTTTATAGGGTTTTGGGCTTCTAGGGCTCATAGGGTTTATAGCGGTTTAGGGCTTAGGGTAACCTATCTATAGTCTGGATGTTGTAGCTCCTTTTGGTTGGCTTGCCTGTCTTCAGTTTCGAGTCCTATACTCAAAAAACCTACGACTCTCTGGAGACCGAGCCACATGCAGGTAGCGTTTGTACGGCACTCACATAGGTAGAGGCAACCATCCAAGGGATTCTGGTACGGCGGAGTCATGGGAGTGAGATTGTGCAAGTGCACGAACTCGCTTGCACTCTGTTTGTGATTCCCTCGCGGGATCTCGACTATGCAACTTTCTCCCACTAGGTTCAATAAACCGAAGAGGGCAGTCAGGTGGGCTTGACCCACTTGGCAGCCCCACACAGGGCATCGTTTCGTGCTGCACTTGGACTCCTGGCTCTGCTCGCAGGAATTTAAAGCCCCAAGCCCTAAACCGAAAGTAGATCAGAAACCAAGAACCGACTCCTTCCAGTTGGACGAATTAGTCGAGCCCAGTGTAGGCCAAGCAAACCACATTCCTTCTTCTAGGTTGGCCCCTGAAAGCTTCTGAAACAAAAATCGTAAATGAGAGCCTCGGAAGCTCAATAAGGCTTTATTCAATAAGGGAACATCTTGAAATGTCCCCGTGGCCTCCTAGCCGTCCTAGCCCAAGGGCTTCTGCTCATGTACCCTGGCCCAAAAAGCACACACTTCGGACCTACAGTAGTCCCTCCGTGGGTACTTTGGGGGCCAAGGTGTGTACTAGCTGGGTACATGGACCCTAAACCCAAAACTCTGCAACCTGCAAAAAAAACCGTGAACCGTAAACCCTAAGCCTAAATCCCCTACAACCCCTAAAACTCCTGAAAGCCCTAAAACCCCTAAAGCTCCAGTGGCCCCAGCGCCAACCCCAGCCTCGGAGCTCCCTCAAAACCCCCATAGCATGTAGGCTTTAGGGCAATGAGTTCTGAGGGTTTAGGGCTAGGGTTTAGGGTTGAGGGTTTAGGGTTTGGGGTTTAAGGCCCTCGTCCTTCAGCAAGGCTCTTAGTTTTCAGGGTTTAGAGCTTTAGAGGTTTAGGGGTGTAGGCTTTCGGGATTTTTAGGATTAGGGATTCTGGGGTTCCACAGGGCTTCGGGATTTAGGGTTTAGTGATTAAACCCTAAACACTAAACCCCTAATACTAAACCCTGAACCGTAAACCCTAAACCAAACCCTAAACCGTAACCCTAAACCCTAAACCCTAAACCGGGCTTTAGTTTCAGGGATTCCGGTTTTGGTCTCCGAAGCTCCTCTCGCCGGATCTGGGCAAAGAGGTCCAGGTGGAAGGAGTATGCGACATCATCCTCCGCTTAGGGTTTAGAGCTTCGGGTTTGGGGTTTAGGGTTTGGGGTTTAAGGCTTCTGGTCTCTGGTCTGGGGTTTCGGGTGTGGGGTTTAGGGCTTGCAGCAGCACTCATAGGCTCATGTTCGGGAATAAATCCTGGTTCCCATTCGGTATTCGGGCTGCTGCTAGTAACCCCCTTGCAACGCAAAGTAGTCTCATGATAGCAACCCTGATCATAGTATATTTTGTCATAGTGGCAGCCTGAAGATACAGTAGAAGCCAAAAAGTTAGAACATCATTGTCCTCATACCCTTCAAGCAATGCGTAAAGGATACCCAACATGCGTCATCCTTACTTCACGTTGCTTCCAGCTTCCTCGAGGTGAAGGGCTCCAGCTCTTCAGACTTCAGTGCCACTGGTACCACTTCTGATGATCCAGTGAGAAAGTCTGTTGATGACGTTACACGAACACAGGAACCTGATGAAGAAGCCCTGGGTCTTTATTAGGGTTCTGAATATGAAGCCTAATTTATTTGGGGCTATAGGGCCAGGGTTTCTTAATCAGGCTCCTACATGACACCGAATCGGCCCAGACCCTGCCTTCAATTGCCTTTGCTGCCATGCCAGCTCCTTCTGCGGAAATGTCGACAGCTGCACTTGTCCATGGGAACGCTGGGCCTCGATCTCAAGGCCTTCCACGAGATTGGGATTGGGTCCAGAGTAGGGTAGAATGTAAAGGCTTGGTCCCTGAAGGTCGATAGTTACAGCTTAGAATAGGGGGGGGGTAGCTGGGGGTCTACCGTAAGTGGAGAGTTCAGGTTGTTTTTGCCGCGCGGTAGAGGGCCGTCGCCACTCGGTATTTTTTATCATCAAAACAACTCGAGCAGCCCGATGTACTACTTCTTGGGCTGCGAAATCAGCAGGTCGGCGTTTCGTCACTGGGCCTTGGTAGTTTGGTCACTGGACCTTGGTAGGGTACTGGAGGGCCCCAGATCATGACCAATACTATCTTTTTTGGGGGGTTACTCATTGGAGTTATGGTGTACTATACCCCAAATCCCTATTCGAAGTACTCAGCCCCCCCGCCCCGTATGAGGGTATCATGCTTCGGGCCCGCGGAAACCGAAAAGTTCTCCACCCTGTCATGGGCAAAGCTGAGCACTGAAAGGTTTGTGGATGTAGTTCTAGAGCGCCTTTTAGTTAAAACGAGCACAGCACACCTTGTCATGTAGGGCCTTCTTAGACACCCTCATAGACCACTGCTGGGAGATGGTAGTTTGAGGTAAAGTGCTACAAGGAGCAGAGCAAACCATTCCTCGTATTCAGCTTCTGACCCCTGACCCTAAACCCTAATCCCCGAATCCCTTAGGGCCAAAGAGGCTGTTGGTCGAATTGCAAAGCCAGGAGAGTGCATGCGGTAATCTCGCCACGGTGCCTGACCTTCTTTCACTAAGGCTTTCAACTAGCAAGAAAGATCAATAGACCCTTCCTACCGAAAACCCTAAGGAGCATTTACAACAACCTTTAAAAATCTTTAGCAGTACAAGGTCTCACCAGACCCTTCTGAAACGAAAGCAAAAACCAGAAGGCGTACCTAAGCCGTTCAGAAGCCTAAACTCCTTACTAGACGGAACCCCAACCCCGACAGAACCTCTGAGCAACCCCTTATCGAACCCTAAGCCCTAAACCCTTGGAAACCCCTAGTAGAACCCAGTGACCGAATCCTCCAAGACCCTGAGCCCCCATGAACTTGCCGGCCCTGGGCTTAGGTTTACGGTTCCGAAGGCCTTCGGAACCCTTTTCAATTTTCAGAACCCCCGAAGAAGCACTAATTAATGCAGCCCTGTGACAGAGACTTTATAGAATCCTCTGCAGCCGTAAACCCTAAACCCTAAGCCCCTAAACCCTGAACCCGAAGCCCGCAAACCCTAAACCCTAAGCCCGCAAACCCTAAACCTTTAAGCCCTAAATCTTAAACCCTACACCCCTAAACCCTAAACCCCTAAACCCCAAATCTTCAACCCTGAACCCCTAAACCCCTAAGCCCTAAATCCTAAACCCTAAAGCGTTAAACCCTAAACCCCTAAAGCCCGAACACCCTAAAGCTTTTCTCTTCGGAAGGTGGGCATCCGCAAGCTGCAGCCGAACCTCCGGCGCGGGCCCCCGGCGAAGCGTTGGGGTCGAAAAGACGGGTCCCCGACCTTCCAATACTGTTGATGTCCCCAACACTGGGTTCTGGAGTACCATACTTGAATGCTTTTTTATTGGACCTGTTCCTTAAAGGAACCACTATAAAATAAAAGTCCATACTTTTTTCTCCCTGGTTACTTCAAAGTCCAGAACATAAGACTCCGTCAGGTCTAAGGCTTTGGGTTTGGGGCCTTAGGAAACTGATGATACAAATCCTGCATTACCATAAGGACCCTGAGCCAGAGGGTTTAGGGTTTTGGGTTTAGGGTTTAGGGTTTGGGGTGGACGTTCCAATATCCCTTACCAGGGTTCAGGAGTTTAGAGTTTAGGGTTCAGGGGTTTAGGGTTTTAGGGGTTAGGGCAGGGCTTTAAGGGTTTAGGGCTTATGGGGCTTTAGGGGTTCGGGTTTAGGGCTTTAGGGCTTTAGGGTTTAGGGTTCAGGGGTTTAGGGGTTTCGGGATTAGTAATTTAGGGTTTAGGGCTTTAGGAGTCTAGGGGTCCTGAAAGGGATCTATAGGGCTTTTTCTTTTGTGTTTGAGAGTTTTCTTATAAGGATATTATACGACTTATAAGGAATAGACCCTAAATTTTCAATAGGATCCCTGATATGGTTTAAGGTCTATTCCTGAAGTCTGGGGTTTCCCTTCTTGGATGTGGGGCTCATCCGAGGGTTCTTCAGGTAGGGTTGGGTTTGTAGGGGGTTCTACCAACTCTGCGTTTCGGGTTGCTTTAGAGGTTCCGAAAGGGCTCTGCCACGTCTAGGGTTAACGGCTTCTTTGAAGGAGAACCCCTTGCAGAAACTTCTTATACCCTAAACCCTAAACTGGAGCCTTAAGACCCCCAACCGCTAAACCCTAAAGCCCTAAACCCTAAATCCCTAACCCCCTAAACCCTGAACCCTAAACCCTAAAACCCTAGACCCCAACTAAACCCTAAAACCCTAAACCCTAAAACCCTAAACCCTAAAACCCTAAACCCTAAAGCCTAAAACCCTCAAGCCCTGAATCCTAAAAGAATGGACACTTGAAGGACCTTCCCCAAGTCGCCCCCGGAAGCTTCACAGGCCGAGGTGTCCACGTGGCCACCTCATGACGGAGGCACAGGGGAGAGGTTCAGAAAAGTGGGTTCAGGGGTTTAGGGTTTGAGGGTTCAGGGTTTGGGGGTTCAGGGGTTTAGGGGTTGAGGGTTCAGGGTTTAGGGATTCAGGGTTTAGGGTTTAGGGGTTCAGGGTTTGGTGTTTAGGTTATAGGGCTCCATCAAGCGTGTATAGGATTTTACAAAGGTTTCAGTGGTAGAGTTTCAGAAAATGTTGAGGGGCCTTTTGTAATTTTATTATTCAGGATCATTTTGCTTCTGAGGCTTTTGTTAAAATGCCCTGGTCCCGATTTGTCGCAGGCCTTTTGAAGGGCATTGTGGGTTGTATGTAGGGGGAGTTCAAGAAAATGTGATGGTTCATGGCTCTGGGACTGAGGGTTCACGTTGAAGGCCGTAGGCAGGGGCCCATACCATCTATTGATACGGATCCGATGGGCGTCTTATGGCCTAAACGGGGCATACGAGCATAAGGTTGTTGCCAGTGTTTAAGCAGGGTTTAGTCTGGTTGTAGGACCCTTGACAGTGGGACCTTGAGATATGACCCAAAGGTTTTGCGGTTTCTTGTGCAGGGCTTTTTATGATCAGCTGAATACCCTCCAGTCTGCAGATGACTTCCTCATATCGATGTTTGGCTTCAGTCTTTTTTTTTTGGGGGGGGGGGGGAGCTAATGTTCAGCCAGCAAGATCCGGAAAGCTTTCGGCCCCCAACCGCTTCCTGGTCTAAAGATTTAGCCCCCTTCCCAAGTCCGTCAGACCACGAAGCCCGAAATCGCCACCGATCTCCAACCCGCTATGTTCACCCCAAGTAACCTACCTTTTTGAGGACATATAGAAAGGAAATCATAAGAAGGAACCCTAAAAAGTGAGGTTCTCTAGGGATCCAGGCTATGTTACATAATACCTACAGGCGTGAGGAAGTTGTAGGTGGGTGCCATGTCTTTCCCCCTCCATGAGAACTACACCCGGACCCCGGAGACCGAAGCTAACTTACAAACCTAAACCCTGAACCCTAAACCTAAACCCCAAAAGCCCTAAACCCGAAATCCGAAATCCTAAACCCTAAACCCTAAACTAAAACCCTAAACCTAAGCCCCAAAACCCTCAAAACCCAAAATCGGAAGCCCTAAACCCTAAACCTAAACCTCAAAAGCCCCAAAGCCCTAAACCTTAGGCCCTAAACTTCAGGCCACGGGAGCCATGCCGCAGGATGCGTCGCGCAGCGCTCAGATTCCCTGGCTTCGAGCCTTTCTGGAGCCTTGATGTAGGGGCCTTAAGAATTTGAATAGGGTGTTGGGGGGTTCCTTATTGGAAGTATAGCATAATTGTGCCTTTCTGGAGCCTTGAAGCAGGGGCCTTAAGAATTAAGAATTTGAATAGGGTTTTGGGGGGGTTCCTTGAAGTAATTGTAGGTATAATGTACCCCCCTGGAGCGTTGATGTAGGGGCCTTAAGAATTGGAATAGGGTTTAGGGTTTAGCTTAATTGGTAGTTCTCTACATTAGGGTCCCTTTCTAGGTCCCCCAAATAGTACGGCGCCCTTATAAAAAGTACCCCAAAAGGGACCCTGGTTTAGAGAGCTACCTTGATGTAGGGGCCTTAAGGATTAGAAGAGGGTTTGGGGGGTTCCCTTATTGGAAGAAAAGTATAATGTACCCCAAAACCCTATTCTACTTGCTAAGGCCCCTGTATTGCCACAGCCTAAATATTCTGTACGGCCAATAAGTGTCAGCGTTTGGAGGCATGCTTCAATTTCAGCAGCAGATCACAGGAATAATGGTAAGCAGCATCGCTATTCAGCCGTGAAACTTGTAAAATAGATGCAGCATGGTTTTCATTCCGGCACAGACCCCAAGTTCCACAATGACAGTATATATGTGGACCGCTTAAATCTACACCCGGGACCCTGCACCCTAAACCCCCAACCCCTAAACCTCTAACCCTAAAGCGCCAACCCCCTAACCCCTAAACCCATTAAGCCCTAACTATACTAACCCCTAAGCCCTAAACCCCTATACCCTAAACAGCTACAGGCCTAAACCCTAAAACCGAAAACCCCCTAAGTCCTAAGCCCCAAACCCCTGCCCTTCGGAAGAGAGAGATCCTAGGCAGTATTAGGGAGACCCCTTAAAGGGGACCCTTCTGAACCCCACTTGTGGCCCTCTTAAAAGGGACCGTATTGACTCTGAGAGGGTCTAAATCCCCCAGGGGTCCCCCTAATCCCTAAACCCTGAACCCTACAGCCCTAAACCCAAAACCCTAAACCTCAAACCCTAAACCCTAAACACTGAACCTTAAACCCTAAACCCTAAACCCTGAACCTATATCCCCCAGGGTCCCCCTAATCCTAACTCCCAAGAGAGAGAGACTGCAGAGTCGCTGTTTGGAAGCCCCAAGGGCCCTACCCAGAGACTCCAATATCCCTTAATTAAGGAATATACCTTAAATCCTATTAGGGTTCCTATTATAACTTAAGGTATATTCCCTAATTAAGGGATGTTGGAGTCTCTGGGGGTATGATCTAAATCCTGCATTGCCTTAACGGACCCTATATACTAATGTAGGGACCTTAATGATTAGAATAGGGTTTTGGGGGGGTTCCTTATTATACTTACAGTATCATATACCCCAAGGCCTTATTCTAATTATTAATAACAGTTCCACGGCCTCGGCCTGGCAATTTGTTTCTTTTTGTGTTTTCTTTCTTAAGGATCTTCTGGGGAATCTTTTAGGGGTTTGGGGATTTGGGGGTGTTTTAGGGTTTTGGGGTTTAGGGTTTGGGGCTTTGGGGTTTAGGGTTTAATTGGGATAAACTTATAGGGCATCAAGGGGTTTTGTTGTAATGTCTGTAGTTCGCATGTTGTGCTTGCAGCACTTTGTCCTAAGTCTCGCTGTCTTGTAAACATTCCCCTGCATTGTGGGAATTATAAGTACCCTAAACCCTAAACCGTATTCCTTGTTATGGGGTAGTGCAGGAGTTATATCATCCACCGTAATTCGGGTTTCTGCCAGGGTTGAGGGGTTCTAGGCTTTAGGTTTAGGGTTTAGGATTTAGGGTTTATAGGGTTTCGTAGACTTTAGGGCTTTAGGGGTTTAGGATTTAGGATTTAGGAGTTTAGAGCTCTTAGGGTATAGGGCTTCGGAGTTGGATCTGTTAGGGCTCAGGAGTTGGAGTTCTTAGGGGTTAGGGTTTAGGATGTAGGGTCCTCAGTAGCTACATCGTAGAGAGCAGTAGTTCTATACTAGAACTGCTATTCTGACTTAGAAAATATCTGCCAGATAACGTCGTGTGCCCACAATTAGGAACTTCTATTGTTTTAAGTAAAGTATCCCCTGTGTCATGTACGGTTTCCATACGTAGGCATTACGATGATACTGTTGATGGTATAAATCCTGCAGTACCTTAAGGACCCTAAACTATGGGAATTATGGTATATTCCTTGTTATGGGTAGTGCAGGATTTTTTATCATCAACCCTAAGCCCTAAACCCTAATTCCTATAACCCTAAACCCTAAACCCGTGCAGGATCTTTATCATCAACCGTGGTTTGGGAAAGTCTTCCCCAGACCCAGAGAAGTACCTCGGGCCCCCTCGGGATGGTAGGCTCCTAGGAGTCCTTACAGGATCCCTTAAAGGAAACCCTAAACCTCCCTAAACCCTAAACCCTACATCTTAAACCCGAAGCCCTAAACCCTAAAATCTTAAACCCTAAACCCCTAAACCCAAAGCCCTACATCTTAAGCCCTACGCCCTAAACCCCAACACTCTAAGCCGTGGAACCTGTGGGAAAAGGTACCAGGGCCGGTGCTTCGATTGCGGAACACTGGCGGCCTCTCCCTCTGACCACACAGGCGCCCTCTTCGTTCCTATGAGGGTTTAGGGTTTTTAGGATTTAGTATTAGGGTTTAGGGTTTTTAGGATTTAGTATTAGGGTTTAGGGTTTTTCGGATTTAGGATTTAGGGCTTAGGGGTTTAAGGTTTTGGGTTTAGGGTTTTTTAGGATTTAGGATTTAGGGTTTAGGGGTTTAAGGTTTTGGGTTGAGGGTTTTTAGGATTTAGGGTTTAGGGTTTAGGGGTTTAAGGTTTAGGGTTTTAGGGTAAGGGTGGGCTTAGGGTTTCCTTTAAGGGATCCTAGATAAGGAATCTTATAAGGGATCTATAAGGATACTATCCGAAAGGGCTCTAGGTACTGCTATGGGGGATAGCTTCCCAAATGACAATAAGGGTTCGTGATATAGAAACCCTACGTTACATTCTTCTATGTAGGTACTTGAGATCCTTTGGGAAAGAGAATCTATAGGATGTGTTGGCTTATAGGGTGTTTTAGACTTTTTGTGGCTCCTATTGGGTTTAGATGGTGTCGAAGTTTTTAAAACGGTTTTGGGTTTCGGGTTTTGGATTCTTGGAGCCATTGGGGTGGGGTGGGAATCCTGGCGCCTTGTAGGTAGGTTTCGGTTAGTTCTTGTCGGTGGGGTTTGGCAGAGCTGTTAGGGTTGCAGTTCTGATGGGCTCTTTTGCTTCAGGGCTTTGGAGGGTTCACGGCTCGATGATCTTTGGAATTGATCTTCGCAGGGCTCTTCTGGCTCCTGCCAACTTCTACCCTGTCAGCTGGACTTTCAAGGAGAGCCCGCAGCAGATGCAGGCGCAGGCTGAAGGTGGGGGGTTGTATTGACCTCTTCATGCTGCTCTTAATCAGGGCAGTTCTCTAAACTAGTCTCCCTTTTCGGGGGCCTCTTTATAAGGGTGCCGTACTATATTGGGGACCTAAAAAGGGACCCTAAATACGGTCCCTGGGGTGGAAGCTCCCTTGCTGATGAGCTTCCGCGTTCTGTTTTGCAGGCGCTGCTCCTCCGAAAGCAGCGTGCCGAGCTCAGATTCTGATACCAGGCTCATGCGCATGATGGACTTGACGGAGATGCAGTGTGGTGGTGTTCATGATTTTCGCTGGTGGCATCACCGATAGTAATGATGGGCATGGCGATGTCGAGGATGATGTCGCGGATCCAACACTGCTGCCGTGCCTTCTAGTCTCCATTGTAGTTCCTGTTTTGCCTTAGCCGCTTTTGTATTTGTAGTCCTATGACTTAACCCCAAAACGGAACTACAATGGAGACTATAGTTACAGGAACGTTGTGAGATCATTTCAGGGGCAGGCCAGAGCAAGTGGGGCATAGCAGTTGATGCATGCACTGGAGCTCAGACTTCAGGCTGTCTAGTACGTGGTGCGCACTTGCGCACCGAATGACATGGACGAGCATCAACACCGCAGCACCTGGATTTTCAGAACTGTGAAGCTTTCGGTCCTTTTTCGCACCCCCTTCGTCGTGCAATGACTGCTGGGGCTTGTGCACTGTGAGCAGCTGAACAACGGGCGGCTGCTGGCATCGGCGCACAGCGGCCATCAAACTCGTCTTCTACGGTGGCTTCGTAGTTGATGCCCTACGACAGAGACAGTACAAGTAGGCAAGAGTCTGATCGAATGCCGGTTGTTTTTCCGTGCTTGGAGAATGTGCTTCCAGTGCCGCAGTGTCGGTGAAAGAGATTTGCAAGACCATATGGTGACCGTGGCACAGTCGTTGTGAAAGTAGCAGCACAGCTTTACGGATTGTGTGACTGACTTGCTGCATGATGTCGGGTATTGGAATGCAGATCGTCCTGCGATTGATGCATGATTGTGTAGGTTGCCATGTATCGCCGTCTCAGCAGGATCTGTCAATAAGTAAACGAACTTTCGCCGGCCAGGGAACCCCAAGCAGCTCGCCATGAGCTTCAGTTACCAGAACACTGTTGCAGGCCTTGCACAAGCAGCCCTCGAGGAATTCGAGGCAGCAGGCGTCACCTTTCTCGAGGAACTCATAGGTGCCTGGACCTTACGCAGCGACAGATCCGACTTGATGATCAATGCGGAGGCAGTCTTGATTTTTGTGTTCTGAAAGAACTTCGCTGGATCTAGGGGACATCGCCTCGACATCGGTTCCATTATTGTGAATGCAGAGATGGAGAAGCCGCGGAAGAAGCTCCGTGGAGACATGCCGCGCCCCCAACTTTCATCAGGAGGCTTGCTGCAGAGAGCAAAAGAGGCAATCAAGCCGCAGAACAGCAATGGCATGTTAGAAAGGTACAAAAAGGACATCTGGGCTAGCAGCGCTAGGGCATCCCACGGAGCTCGTCTTCGCACACTAGAGTCATATTGGCGTCGGCGTGGGCAATCAATCTCATGCCCATGACCCAGAATGTGATCCACAAGATCGCCGTTGGGCTCAAAGCCGGAGGACACAGGTCCACTCGACGATCTTGGTTTCTACTGCGAGAAATCGAGCTAGCCGCGCTCCGTCGAGTGCTCTGCGGGAATCCTCGCCTCTGTCAATTGAGTGGACCAGGCGTGCCACCATCTTTGGAAAGTGTCCACCTCTCTGAAAGTAGGCAGACCCCTGGATGCATTGGCGTTGTGAAGAAGACATTATCCATGCCATGAAGCGCAAACAGTGCCTCACTTGGAGCCCGGACGGTGGGTCTGGAAGGACGCCGAGTACGCTTCGCCAACAAGCATGGAGCAGTTCATGTCCGACAACCGCGAGATGGTCCAGCAGAAGCTCCGTAACGGGAAAGTCGACCCCAGTTAGGAAATGCTGACGACGTGCTCCGTGGAAGCACCTTTTACAGCACCGCCCGAGTGGAACAAGACCTTCTACAGCAGCACTTTTTCCTGGGCCGCAGTCGCATGTTCCTTGTTGCTTTGCCTTTGCAGTGCGTCAAACAGGCAGTGTTGGTCAGCTTAAGGTCCGTCGAGCTGAGGATTGGAAGCGCTCTGGTGTCAAAAAGACCGTCGGTGTCGACGACAGCCCTGCTACCACGACATCTCTGCCTTCGTGACGCTCGAAGACCATCATTAAGCCGCATATAGATAGTTGCCTGTTGAAGAGTCGGAGCACACGTATGTGATTCTCATGACACCTTACGGCCCACATTACGGCGACACACGGTTTTGATGCTTGTCAGCACGGCCTCAGTGTGGCCATATTGCAGAGTAGCTGATCTCATGACATGGCTTCCTCGTGCGCTAATTTTGGTGCCTCGACATACTTCACTTCGTCGATGATTTCGGCTCTTGCGAGACGTCCGACACTGCCGAGAGCGCCTTTCAGAGCAGGCAGGATATCTGTAGGAACCTCGACGTGAAGTGTCAAGAGAAGCAGCCACCAGCATGGAGTCATGTGATGCAAGGAGTTGTGTTCGAATTGGGCGGTGGAGTTCTTGATGATAAGTTTAAGCCCACAGAGGCGGCCACCATCGCTGGCAAGTTGCACTTCTTTGCGCAGTCTTTGTTCGGGAAGGCCGGTGCAGCACCAATCGGCCCTTTCTACCAGCATGCAGCTGCTGATTGGACACGCAGAAATCAGAAGGAGTGGAAGCTGAGCGTGGGGTTGAAGTCGGCCATCGCCTTCTTGAGACACGGTTTCCAGCATTCACCGCCCCGCACTGTGCATTCCGAGAATGAGTCGTCGAGATCAATCATCAATGCGGATGTCTGCTTTCAGCTAGAGGACCAGCTCTCTTCGAGATCAAGGATGCGGATACTGCGCCAGCCTGGGGGAATCCCAACCCACCAGCTTTCCTCAACGGCCGGCGATTTGTGGCAGGGGTCCGTGACAAGGTCTTGTACGCTTCCGGGTTCGTTCCAGGCATTTTGCTAGCCGCCGTGCATACATTTACATGTTGCATGGAGATCGTCGTGCAGATTCTCCCCTTGTATGTGCTTGTCGGGATCCCAGACAAGTGCTGCATCATGTTCGTTTATAGCGAGCCTGCGTGTCATGCACTGGGAAAAGGGTACGGCAGCGATGAGCAGGTGAACAAGTTTGTGAAGACAGTGTGGTTGTGCATTGAATCGCATGGCTTGATTCCGCAATGGCAGAGAGTTTCTAGCACTGCAAATGTTAGCGAAGATGTAAGTCGTGGGGAATTCCGAGAAGCAGAGCGCCGTGGCTGGCAGAGAAGCCGTGCCGATTGGGACCAGATCTTCGCGACGATTCTGCAGACCAGCATGGAAGGGCCTTTTTGATGGGCTGAAGGGCTATAGGTGCGTAGGTGTGGCCGCAGGCGTCGCACCTATGGTGCCGACTGGCCGACTGAATGCTGTGCTATTTAAACTGCACAGGACAGGTTCCGCCAGATGCCGCCTGCATGACAACAGCGAGGCCATTCCAAGAGTCCGGGCAAAAGACTCTCTCTGCAAGTGTTTGATCACTCTTTGCACGGTGTGTTAGCGAGATGTCTTGGGTACATGGCACCCTTACACCAAAACCCTAAGACCTTGTGGTACCTTTAACCACTAACGGTTTGCAATTTCGGGATGCAGGACTTGTCGCAAGGCCGTACCTAAAACTACCCAAACCTACGTCTGTATAGGTTCTGATTATGCACTTGAATATGGGCATTATAAGGACCCTACTTGTTTGTAGGTTCTGGTAGGTTGAGGTGGGGTTTGAAAAGCTTGATGACTTTTTTCTAGCCCAATACATACGCAAGGGACTTTATTCTGTTGCCTCACCCCTGCCCGGAAAGCTTCCGGGACTCGACAGCCGAGGCAGGCTCCGACCCGCGAGGTCGGCAAACGTAGTGCGCAAGCGGGGTCACAAGTGTCATGCGATCGTTTGGTCTACCTTTCATTGCATGGGTAGTTATAATTAGCGGGGTTACAAGTCCCCTTTTATGTGCTATACCATGTTATCACTATAATTAGTTGCCCTACTTACGTACTTACAACGATACGCTCAGCCCCGTCAGTATAACATTAGTTGAGGTTTTGCAGCGGTCTTAACGAAGGGGTGACTCGAACGAGGTTTTCAGGGTTCGATCATGTTTAGGTATGGGGCTTCAGTGCACCATGTTCTGGAGTCAGCAATCGATTTCCCTCGTGTTCGGCTTGAGAGTTGTAGAAGATGGCCAGTCCTTGTTTGTCGCGGGGTCGTAGGGCCGGCATGGGGATGGGCAAGCTCCCAAAGGGTCTGGGTCCTGTTCTCGGGGATGCTTTCCCAAATCATAATCAAGACAGGATTCCTATAGTATAGAAACCCTACGTTCCATTATGCAAGTACTTCGAATTTTGTGGTAGAACGCAGTGCGTCTGTAATAGGAATCCTTGCTATGATGTGGGAAAGTATCCCCCGTAACGGTACCTGCAACTCTTTGGGTCAGGGCGTTATTTCGCAAAGCGTCAACGTGGCCGACTACGTGCGCCAGGCTTCGGAATGGCAAGGGTTGCAGAGGTTTAGGGTAAAGCTCCTAAGGTCTTTAGGGTTTATAGGGTTTAGGTTCCTGAGCCCTTACTGGTTAGGATTCAGAGTTGCAGGTTGAAGGATGGTATGGTTTAAGCTTCTACGGCTTCAGGCTTTGAGCCGGTTTTGAAGCTTGGAACACGGGGCCTTGAGTTTCATTGGTTTCGGGTCTGGAGATTATGGAGTTCATAAGGTGTTGGGCCAAGAACGTGGGAGTGGGAGGTGAGTAGGTAAACTTGAGATCTCTTGGACAAGTCCAAAGCTGACATGCCTTCGGATTCGTCACGGACTGATGATTGGCTTGGCGGTTTTGGCTTAGGGTTTTTTAGGCTTGAAGGGACTGATGATTGATTTGGCTTTCTTCTTCAGGAAACCTGGCCTGCATGTGTATGTCTACAGAGAGTGTTCTTGTAGCCTACAACGAAACGAATGTCAGGTGCAACTCGGCCCGTTCACCCTAGACCCTGTGACGAGATGACGTCCACGGTGCTGCAAGTTAAGAGATCTATGGTGCTTCAAGTCAAGCCAAGAGCCAGTGACTTATGTGGTGGGCTACCATAGCTGCCAGTAGTTCCTGAAGAGCCCGAAGCCCTTTCTTACTTTTGCACAGGTAACTGATATAGCCGGTATAGCTTCTGAACCCCCAAATCCTCATCCCAAGACTCCCTGAACCCTAAACCCTAAACCCTAAATCCTCATCCCAAAACCGTTTTGGAGTAAGATGCCATGGGCGATCCGCCGACAGGTCAGCGGGGACTCGTCGAGCTCCGTGGGAGCCTTAAGCCCAAAAGGTCCGAGGTACGTTTACGGAGGCTACTTTCTCAAGTCATAATAGGGACATATATATATATAAACCCTGCATTCTTATATATATATATACATTTATTTATTTATTTATTTGTTTATTTATTTATTTATATAGGTACTTTGGATCCTTTGAGTAAGTAGCTGTCGAGGAAGTCTTGACAGGGTCTAAGTCGCTTGAGGGTTGAGGGGTTTAGAAAGGCGAGGGATTTAGCGGATTTAGCGCTGAGGGCTCAGGGCTTATAGGCGGAGAGTTTGATTTTCAAGGCGTCTGGCATCGCGGTAAGTTGTGTAGGATCCGCAATTATTCTGCAGACTGTAGACACAGCACACGGTGACAGCATCTGCAGCGGCTTCGCTTTTTTCGGTCCAAAGTTTTTCTAACAGCAGCACGTTGCACGACCCACCCGAGTTACCTCGGGTATGGAATTCTGCGGCCACCACCTCCGAACTCGGCGTACTTACCCACACCAGAATTAAATAGCGGGATTTCCTACTGTGATTAGAATCTCTACTTTCTATTAGGTAGGTACTTCTGGACCCTTTCCATCTGTCGATCTTTTCAAGAACTGAACTTGGACTGAGGGCTTGCCGTTTCTATGCCTTCAGGTCTAGGACATCTTCTATAAGGTCTATATACCAAATAGAAGCCTTATAGAAGCTCTATATACCCTAAACTCCCCACCCGTAGTTTCCTTAATTCAGGGAGGCAGGGGACGTTTCGGCTTTGCCACAGGAAGCAGGCAACGAAGGCAACGAAGCAGAGGAAGCCACCGTGCATTGGGCATCCCGGCCGAGAGACCAGAGGGGGAGTTTGCGACTGCAGGGTTTGAGGGCTGGTGGCGTTGATGCTCAATGGTTTTAGGGTTTAGCCGCTAGCGGTTGGTTTTTTGGGTTTCCGGTTTTCCTCGCCCAGCCAGCATGGCTGCAACTCATCCAAGTTTCGTTCCATGACCAACTCGGATTGCATGAAAACCTATAACCCTAAACCTCAAATCCTAATTAAACCCCATCATTGTCCCACACCTGCCTGCGGTGGCAGCAAATCCATTTCAGGGTTGCATAATAGGGTCTCCTTTAATTTAAGGGTACTATAGTTACTATAGGGTTCTATAGCTGGGTCCTCTTTAAGTGTACTACAGGCTCTATATAATTTAACAGCAGGATCTCCTTTAAGGGTACTATAGGGTTCTATAATAGGGTCGGTCTCCTTTAGGGTTTGCTTTCGGCGCAAACCGGCCTTTCAGCCGGCTCGGCGATGCATCGCCTCTCTTTAATTCGAAGTGCCACTCGTAGTGTGAAGAAGTCCCAACTAATTAGCAAGGTAGCCGCGTATAGCGCCTGAAATGCTGGAATGTGTATGTTATTATACCCGAAGCCCTCCCATCCCTCGAACATGGCATAATATAGGATAGCCTGGGACATAAAGCGCAGTAACATAGTATACAATAGAAGCACAAAGTGCTGTCGATGAGGTATGCGATGCTTGCAACTACACGCTGAACCTTCCATGCTGGCTGTGCAAACGGTGCAGCTTCAAGCATGTGACCCTTGGCTCCCTGAGGTGCAAGACACTAAGGGTCCATCTACCGATATATTATCTTGTCTTATCTGATCTTGTATTATATTGTATTGTATTATAATATTATAGTATTTTGTATTATATTATATTATATTATATCATACCATACTGTATTATGATGTTATGTTATTATATTATGATATAACACAATATGATACAATATAATAGAATATAATACAATATGATATGATATAATATAATTTCATATGATATAATACAATATATTGAAATATAATATTCTATAGTATATTACTATATATATTTTAATATAATATATTATAATGTAAAGTAATACAATATACTATAATATAATATAATATAAGATAATATAATATAACATAATATAATAGAAGTATAATATGCTATAATATACTATAATAGACTATAATATACTATAATATACTATAATAGACTATAATATACTAAAATATCATATTATAATATAATATACTATATAGTGTTATATAGCATAATATAATATAGTATAGTATAATATAATATTTTACTATACTATACAAAAATATAACGATTATACAATATGTTAGAACAGTATAATATTATATTATATTATATTATATTATATTACATTATATTATATTATATTATATTATATTGTAGTATATTATATAATATACTACAATATTATACTATATTAGGTAGGGTTATGTCCAGTT